>JAPEVF010000259.1:0-57946 GCA_029747585.1 Pleurotus djamor | reverse complement strand
ATCAGTCTTCTCCTCGACTCGAATGTATCCCGATATTTCTTGGGATCTCCAATGCTGGGTTCTAAATGTTCACTTGATATTCATTGAAGCAAAGTTGAGCGAGGAAGCTGGAGGCCGAGTTCATAGAATGACCCAAGTACTTAAGTACTTCAAATCAGCTTTTGTCATTACAAGGTCGGATGCGGTGGACGCGAGCCATGGATGATGGTTGCAATGAGTAGAAAAGGCGGACACTGGAAATCGACGGAGAGGGTCCCTGGACGAGCAGAAACGTGGGAAGTTAAGCGTGACACAGGAGACAGAAGTAATAGTTAGGAGTGATACTATGTGTGGTGTTATTGAAGGACGAATCTACGGGCTGTGCAAGTTACTATGCACTAGAAGCATGCGCAAAAGATGCCTCAATAAGACGAGCATGATTAGCACTGCGAACGTTGACATCACAATGAAAGGCCTTCGGAACGATTTCAGCTCCATTCTGTGGTAACTCGAGTTAGCGGTAGTAGATGTAGAGCTGTTACAGGAAACTACTGACGTGGTAGTCTTGTATATCCATAGAGCAGTTGCCTTCCTTGTCGGCAAAGGTGAATCCCCAGACAAGGTTCATGGTTGTCATGGCCTTTCGATTGAAAGAAAGAGTGGGCTGAGTACAGATTTCCGAAGACGGACGATGGGTGAAGTACTTACGATATTTCGCGTAGCCATTTCCGCACCAGGACAGATGCGCTAAAACGCATTAGCAGGTGAATCTGTGCAGATTCACCAAAACTTACTCGTCCGGCACCGAAGGGGAGGGAGTCTCGCAGACCATCGACATTCGCACTCGGTTTAACACCAAGTTCATGGTGTAGGTATCGCTCGGGATTGAAGACTTCAGGTTCATCGTAGAGCTCTGCGATATGGAATGACGTATGTAAGATGAGATGAGATTGATTAGATGAACAGAGAGGTAACTTAATTCACCAGGGTCATGGAATATACCCCCTGTACGTTCGGAACCTTTATGAGCAAGCATTTAAGCGTAAATCGGTGGCGATACACTCACATGTGTTGAGGATGATGAGTGCATCCTTGGGTATAAGAGAGCCATTATACTGCAATCCGTGTATAAGATTTAAGAGTCGAGGGCGTACGCATACTTGACTCACATTGATATCTTTAGTCGCGACATGCGGAATGGCAGCGGGCAAAACAGGCCTGTATCTGTGGACCTGCACACCAAATAAGCGTTGAGATGCTTGAGCAAGGAGAACTTGAACGGTTATAAAGGCCCACTTCTTTGACAAATGCCCTTAGATAAGGCAGCCTCTCGTAGTCGTCCAAGGACGGTAGCCTGTCGCTTCCAATGACCGCGTCAACCTCTTCTTGGACCCTCTTCTGGTGCTTAGGATGGCAAGTGAGAGCGAGGACGAAAGATTGCAGGAACGCTGCAGAAGTTTCGATGCCACCATCCATCAGCACCCGTCCGAACGCTCTGTCCTCAACAGATTGAGATCTTCGCAAGAGCATAGTCACCAACGCATTGACCCACCTAAGTTCGTCCATTGACATATCACATTGCGTAGGATGTCGCATTATCTGCTCCAGATATCCACCAACGTTAAGATCTTTCCGAAAGCTCTCTTCCGAATGCTTGTTCAGGTCATCGAAGAACGAAGCACGGATAGCCTTGTACTCGACGCAGAGCTGTTTCCATTTCAAGAAACGCGTTGGGATGTATTTCAAGATAGGGATGACAAAGGAGGGTGGCTGAGCGAATGGGTCGCTGAGTTCGGAGTTTCGCCGGATTCCTTCGTAGTACAATCTCCACCTTTCGCCTTGGAGGTCGACTGTGGGGATTCCGTACACGAGGCTGGACATGATGTGGACGGAAGCGGCTTTCAGATGATCACAAACGGCCTGCAGCAGGGATTTCAAGAGACGGTGATGATTGCGAAATGCACAACTTACGTTGGGAGATCCCAGTATGTCATGCATAAGGCGAGAGTACTGCACTTGTTGCATCGGCCAATAACTCGCTAGCTTCTCGGAGGTGAGGAATGAGTGAACGGCCTTGCGGCTCGACTTCCATACATGACTGTCTAATATGAGGTACGAGGTTAGTTCAAAGGCTATGTAACCATCATGAAAGGCAAGCTGTTACCCATGTTCTCAAGTGGAACGTACGTCCCTTCAGCCATAGAAAACACGTATGGCTTCGGTCGGTTTCCGGTATGGAGCCCGAGCTTATCTAGAACTTCTTTGACGGCACGTCCGCTCGTGAGCACAATCATAGTCGTGTTCAGAAGTTTCAACTATACAAGACAGTCATGATAAGACTTAGTCAAGGAAACAGATGTCTGTGCTCACGGAATAGACATCGCCATACTCGATGGCCCATTGACCAAGTCTGAACAATTGCAATGAGAGTTGGGCCTCAACGAGGTACGAAGGGATCCTCACTGAAGGAATGCGAAAGACTTTGGGAACGCGAGCAGATTTCCTAAGATGGTCTGGGTCGGAGGACCAGGAGGAAGACCAGGCTCTCGATGCCCTTGCTTGCGTATCCAGAGCGAGAACGCGATGAAAAGAGCGGAAAGGAGCGCGGTCGTTATCATGGGTGTTAGAATGGTGAGCAGGTAATCTTCGAAGCACTGACCATGCCTATTTATTGAGGAACGATAGCGCTCGCACAACGTTTACCCGAAACATCGAGGCTCGGCCCAAGCTGATGATCGCCATACGATGTTTACGTGTCGAGATCAATGATTGGTGGCGCCAGCGCGGAAACAAAGAAGCGCATCGCAGACTCAGCTTCGGAATTAGCATGTTGCTAGGGTTAACGGGATGGGGAGCTCAAGGGACTGGGGTGATTTGAGATAGAGGGCATGCAGACAGAGCATGTCCATCGTGATCATAGAGACAGTTCTGCAACGATTTACAACTTGTATTGATACCTCGGGTCAGTGTCCCAGATCTCTTCAGTGCCATTGAAGCCTTCAAGCTCTTGCGCCTCCTTGTCGTCGGATGTGAGCGAAGCCATGTAATTCGCATGCTTCTTGTTCAACCAGGACAACCTCGTCCTCAGGGTAAGCGCCGCGAGGAAGGAAAGGGCAAGCATCCTGTTCGAAGGAGTGAGTCAGATAACGGTGACTCGAAGCAAGGACTCACCCTGCCGAGATGGCATGGCCTTTGCGGAAACGATCCTCAGCATCAAAGTAAACTTGAGGCGACGCCCTATATACCACATAGCACTCAGAGTAACTTCGTTTGTAGGAAGACGATATGCTTACACAGAGACGCAGTTAGATATTGAAACGATGAACGCAGTACCGACGCCACGTTTTGACGTTGGAGAAAATGCGTTAGCGGCCCAGCTCCTATAAGTTCGGTTCTAGGATCAGTATGGAAAGAGTCTAGAGACCGACTGAAGAGGGGCTCACATGACAAGAGGGAACAAGCTGTAATTGCCACCAACGACGAGAAATAGTGCAAAGTATGATGCGCCCACATTCGTCTGGGCCAGGTTAGCCAAAATGACGTAGCCAGTAAAGGATATAGCGCATGAGAGCATGATGTGGTACCCTCGGTCTTTCGTACGATCGCTGTGCCAGGCTTGGAAGAATACCATGAACCAACCGACGACGTACGGCGCGACTGTCAGGCCTTGCGCATTGATATCAGAGAAGCCCAGATCCCTTATAAGCTACGCAGCAAAGTGAGTTCCATTAGTTGAGCAACACGGAGAGGGTACTGACTGTGGGCAAGAAGTAAGACACTGTCGCCACGCCAACATTGACTGAAAGGATGCGTGAGTGACGCCGGAAGAAGATTGATTGGGAATGGACGAACAGCTCGCGTATATTAGCATGAATAACCATGCATTTACGTCAGTGATAATGGCCTTGAAGCCTTGCCATCCGGACATGCCACCGTGAGATTGCGGCCTATGATCTTTGTTTAAACGCGCTTGGGCGATCGCCTTCTCTCGCGGGCTGAGAAAGCTTGCGGAGAATGGGAATGAGGGTAAGAATAGCAGAATTGCCACTGCCATGATCAACGTTGGGATGGCTTCAATCTATGAAAAGGGTTGGACAAAGGGTCCAAAAATACATGAAAGAAATTACCAGGAATAAAAATTGCCATCTGGGCAAGTAAGTCAGCCAGCCGCATGCAAGCAGGACGAACGATAGACAAACCCAGTCAATACATGTGTATGCGCTCGTGCAAGTCCAAAAGCGAGGAGGCCCTGCATGTCAGTGAGGATTAGTGCGTCAACGGGAAATTGGATGCCTTACTCCTATCGCGCCAGGGAGGGTCCCTGTCATACAAAGGCTGAATAGAAGACGTAAGCGCCAGATCTTGGCCTTGAGAAGGAACGTTCGGGCACCTTATTCTGACAGCGAGTTCTGATCTGTAGCTACTGGTGAGATTTCAGGCGGTCGAAGTAAGAGTGGATATAACCTTTTGTACCTGGAATGTCGGAGTCAGGAGACAGAAGAGGAGCATGACAAGGGAGCTTACCAGAAAGAGAGATAGTAGATCATTCCCGCATAGTAGCCAGCCTCACCAATCCCTAGGAGAACTCTGAGAAAGACCGTTAAGTGAGCAAGCCGACAGGTAGGGACTTCAAAGGTGAGCACCTCAGGACTAAGAGGCTGGTGTACCCTTTGGCGTAAGTGAATGAAAGCGAAACGATGCCCCAGAATGATAATGACAAAAAGAAGCTAACATTGAGTCAAGCATCAGCCTGATGCACGATCGTTGGCTTTCGAACTCACAATCGATTGGCTCCAATGTGACGCTGAAGGACTGAGGATGAGTCGTTAGAGGGGTCCTGGTAAGGGGTCTGATGGCTGCTGCTCACTGTTCGCTGGTATTTCGAGGAGACCTGTATCCGAAATCAAAATTTATGAGCCTGTCATACACGAAGTCATAGAATAGGTGACTCACAGTATCCCACATAGAAGATGCTGAGTGCCAAAGTCCACCTCGCATTAGTGGAAATGCCCTTCAAGTGTGCGACGTTGAGGAATATCTTTCAAGGACAACAGGTTATGCTTACGAAGTTTTCGTTGAAGGGTTTCAGGACATGAGCATTGCCACTTATAGACGTGAAATCTTAGTAACCAGATGTTACACTACTTGAGAATGGCTCACATGTTTGTACGATCTGAAGAAACCGGGCATCAAGTCCAAGGCGACACCCGGGTGCTGAGGTAGATACTCACCGAATTGATTGACTAACAGGAGCCACAATCAAGCAGACTGAATTTACGAAGCTGCTTACTTACATATATAGCTAGACGGAATAAAGTCATCAACCCTGCAAACATTCAAAAAAANTGGGTACGAAACAGACCTGCAAATGACCAAAGGGAGGACACGGTTATCGATCTTGCGCTTGACGACTTTCTAGCGAAGCGGGATCAGCGCAAGATGAAGCACATGCGAGAGGTAGGACCCCACCTCGTCCAGCTCCGTGAACTTGACGGCAAGGGCGTCACGATGAACGGCATCCGCGATATCTGGGTCCAAAGGGGAGAAAAAATGTTTCCGCTTCGTCTTGGGACCAAGCTGAACTTGATGGTATGTTCCCTCCTCGTTGGCTTCGACCTCCGTCAGGGACTCTGGAGATGCGTCTTTATCAGAATGAGACATGTCTTTCAGGGAGACGACCGAGTCTGAGGAATGGTTGTTGACTAGGATGTACATAATAAACTCAAGAGTCCATGATAAAAGGAGTCAATCGAAGGATGGGTGTGGGACAAAGCACCACTGCAAGTATCGCTGTATCGCCGGAAGCACCTGTGTGAGAAGGATACGGTGAGGTCACCGAGGTCAGAAGCTCAGAGAACAGCCTATTATTGGATCCCAATGCACGGGTGTGATCCGACACGTGCAACAAGAAATTGGCGCGATCAATACATTTGGCTAACGAACATGCGAACCGAACACCGATGAAGCACTTGACAGAGGAATCGATGAGCGTAGCGAAACATAAGGAGACGAGGAGTGCTTACCTGGGGTACCACAGCTAAAAATACACTAGCCACAATCTCACCCTTCTAACTAGCGACGTCAAAAACAGTGCGCAAGACGTGGTCTTGCTTTCGCTGGGTGTGTTTGATGAATCCAAGGTAATCCAACTCTTGCAATGCACGAATAAACCGTGCTTGTACCTCCATCTTCCATTTCTCCTCATCATACTCTTCCTCCAAACCACCATCATCGACAACAGCCACTTCTTTGCCTTTCTTCTTCGGCGGGTTTCGAGCCTTCTTACGTGGAGAGCCCCCTTTGGCAACTTGCGTCCGCTTCTTGAGCTTGCCGAGTTCGTTCCGCTGCGTTTCAAGAACCAGAACAAAGGATTCAAACCAGTCGTACACGTTCAACATCTTCCCGCTGTCAAGGTAGCGCCGAAAGAGTATGCTGGTGTCTGGAAGTTGCCACAAGGTATAGTCGGCAGCTGAGCTTTCATCAGGTTGTAGATAAGACCACGGTTGGAGTAAACCCGATAAGAGGGAGGCTCGTGTAGCAGGATTGAGTACCTAACGATATCTGCTCAGACACGTCAGGCATGTGTCTTGTGGCACGGACGCACCTCGGAAGGGAAGGGGGAGTACCCAGTGTACCAGACATCCCAGAGCTTACTTGACACTTCGGGTGGAACAAGATACTGACTAGAGAGACTTAGGGCCTAGTGCCAAAGTTAAAAGCTTGTCACATACGACCACTGTTGGCGCAACCATCGTGAGGTGCCTTCCTGTATTTGGGTGGCTTCTTCGGCAGCATCATCATCCGTAAACCTCGAAATCAGTGAAGCGCACTGATGACGAGCATCTAGGATATCGTCACGGTCCTCTGTAGGCAGCGCAACGAGGAACGCATCTAAGAGCTTAAGTAAATTGTGGACCTGTTCGGTCGTCAATTTCCTGACAAAAAATGAACAAATAGGTTGTATATGTGAAGATTACGACGCACTGAATTGATTTGCAGAAATATTGGATCTCGGTGTCGATGTCTCCTTTTAAGACGAGTGACAGAATCTCGGGGATACACTTCTGCTGCTTCCCAGCAACATTTCCACTGCCTTCTTGAACGAGGAACTCACGAACTATGACAAGGATATTAAACCATGTTCGCAACAAATCGACGTGGTTTCCAAACGACGTTCGTTCCCGATCAAGTGCCTCTAGCAAGGTATCGACAGTTTCATGTTGCCAAGAGTTCTCGATATCAGATGTTGACTCTACGGGTCCATGTACGCGAACTAGAAGAGACTCCAGGAACGCGGACGACGTTGGTTGAACCAACAGGTGCTTGGTCGCCGAAAAATCAGAGCTGTCAGGATAAAAGGCGTCGCCGACCAGTACGGTCAACGGATCGAGGAAATGTTTCATATAGGCCAACTATTGAAAGAGGACATAAGCGAGCACGATCGGATAGCGGCGAGGACAGAACGTACCTGGATTATACTCTGGACAGTGTCTATTCCGGAGTTGTATCGTCTGAAGTGATCATATAGAAAGTCAAGGACGGCTGGTCCAATGAGGACATCAGGACGGAAGTCGACGTCGAAGAAAGTCTTTTTACATGTTAGTCACGGCGAACCTACTGGGCCGGCAGATCATACCTTGACAATGATCTGTTCCAGAGCTGGGAGTCCGTGAGGTAGAGTAGCGTGAGTTAGACGTAGACGACGGAGTGTTTCCCGGGGATACGTATTCTGGATGAAGTGAGTTGACGGTGGGGATGTCAACGTTGCCAGAAATACTAGCGGAAGCTGAGGTACATGGCGGCTAAACAACGCAATTGAGAAGACTGAGGGCAATGGATTCGAAGGGGTAAGCGTACCTGCAGATGTGGAAAATATCTTGAAGAACAGTGGAGTCAAACTGTTCAAGGTCATGGAGGAAGACAACAAGATGTCTTGGTTGGCCTGGATTGAATTAGGACGGGAGAGTGTATCTATTCAACGAGACTTACTTTGGGTTTCCTTGAGGGCTTGATACCACGCATGGAGATACTCAAAGCTATAATTGGCCACCGAGGAGCCCTTGCGCCTGGTTGGAGCTGGGCAGAAGGTCAACTGACGAGACAAGCAGATGGCAAAAAGGATCGTACCATTCAGCGCGGAACTCTTCACAAAACCACCGATCATCTCTCTCATTGCAGCAGTCAAATTCGGGGTAGCGGAAGGGTGCAGGTGCGTTATAAGAGCCAGTGGTCCATCGTCTTCAAACAAGTCGTCTGTGTTGGAATTTCCAGACAACCTATCAGTAATTTCTCCAAGGGTGTTCGATTGGCTAGAAGGATCTGATTTTGATGATAAGCCACGGGATTCGAGCTGAAGCTCCAAAGTCATACCTGATATGCAAACCATAGGCAGCTCTTCGTAAGGAAGACCAGGGAGAGTATCGGTGTATGCATTCTTTACGCTCTCGACAACCTTGGAAACCACCGGCAATCTGAGCGACTCTGCTATTTTCTACACGAGATGAGTTGGCGGTCGTTATCCATGCCGACTAAATCAAACACACCTGGATCTGGGTGAGACACTTGGACCACGCCGCTTGGTACGCGTCCAGTCGCAACTGAAGACCCTCGGGAAGGTCACGATCTTCGAAGAACGAAACAGGTTCCTCTTCCTCCTCAGCTCCTACAGCACTTTCAAGCCCATCTCTCCGCAAGTACGAAGTTGCAACTTGCCTGTGTCATCGAACGGGATACAAATGACTTTCTGTGGAAATCAACGGGGCTGTCAACGGAGAACGGGCGAGGATTCGTACTTGACTGGGATCATCAAGTTTGTTTGATGATGTTGCCATTAGTGAGTGTGCAAAGAAGGTAACAATATGGCATCGAAAGGAAGAGTGGGTAAACACGAAGTGGCCCCTCAACTCTCGGAGCCGGCCCTAAACTCAACGCGTCGCGACGCGTCCCATTTACGCCGTTCCCCTTTGCGTCACCTGCAAGCATAATTCGCCGTCTGTGGTATACTTATCTTCCTCCTTGCTCTCGCCTCTCGTATATATGGCCCAAAATCGTTCAAAAAGAATACAATCTTATGCAGTGACAACGCCTGGCTAAACTCAAATCAGACGCGTTTCTTCACATTTTGGAGATCATATCTAAGTTTGTAACCTAGAATTCCGGCGATGTATCGGCCCAAAAAAGCGGTGAACTGCAAGCGTAGCGTTAATTAGAACTAAACTTAGACCATCAAGCATGTTCGTACGACTCACCGCTTTCTCAAGGATACGAATCCCTCCAGGAAGCACGGGGTAGCAATCGCCATAATAAAATGCTTGCATCACGGCGGGGGCGCTTCCCATCAAGCCGATGTGGCACAGATTCCTGAAGAACACTTCCTTCCCATCATCCTGAATAGAACGCAAACATGAGCTTCAGACCAATTATTGCAAAGCGGTATAAGAGCATAAGCTCATCTGACTGACCATCGGGAGAGCATTCTCCTCAACAATCGACACTTGTCCAGGAGGAACATAAACGGAATGAGCGGTGCCCTTTGGGATAAAGATTTCCCCATCATCAGGCGTATACCACCGGGTTGTTGCTTTCAAGAAGGAAATTGCCCTGAACTTCGCACCAGGCACGCCTATGGTATATCGAACTCGACCTTGAATAACTCGGAATACTTCGTCATGAGTCTCATGGTAATGTAGAGGGACCTCTATCCCGGGGTGGTCTGGGCTGGATACAACCCTTGTGAGGAAATCAGAGTCACGAAGGAAGGTCTGGAGGGAAGATATGAGTTATAGATGCTAAAGAATGGCTGCATGCAACACACCATTTCGATACCCTCCGCGAGAGTGACGGTGTCAGGCTCATTCCTCAAATCAACTGGCTTGAGAGAGGGCATTGTGCATGTAAAGTATGTGATGCATGGGAGTTGCACCAGGCTAAATATACAACTGGGCTCGGTCGATAGCGCGATAATGAAACCGTATGTAACCACAACATTGTTTCATGACAATATTAGGCGACGTGATGATCAAAACACATACATCCCATTGGACAAAGGAAACAGGTAAAGGTACAATCCAGCCATCTGGATGGAGAAACCAAATCAGAACCCGGAAAAGGAAAGGCTTCCTCATTGATGTTTCTTGAGGTTGTTGATATCAAAGAGAGGCTTGTGACCCAGCAGCGGAGCGATATAACGACCAAGTAATGTCACGAGCTAGGTGTAGTTTGATGAGTCAAGTGGGAGAGAAGGGGATCACGAGATGACTCACTCCTTTCTCGAGGAAGCGTGGTCCTCCAGGGAGGACAGGATATCCATCCCCGAAGTAAAATATCTGCATCACAGCGAAGGGATTGGCATTCAAACCCCCAATGCCAAATACGTTTCTGAAGAAGACCTCTTTCTCTTCGTCCTATTTCACAGACTCATGAGATGGGCCAGGAATGACGACAAACGATACAAAGGACTGAAGCGCTCACCATCGGGTCCGTCTTCTCTTCAATGATTACTTCTTCGCCAGGAGGGATGAAGAGGGCGTGTGCGGTCCCTTTGGGGATGTTGATTTCCCCGTCTTCTGGACCATACCAACGCGTGGTCGCACGGAGGAGGGAAAATGCCTTGAACTTCGCACCTGCCTCCCCAAGCGTGTACTGAACACGACCTTTGACAACACGGAAGCCCTCATCGTGCAGTTCGTGATAGTGCATGGGTACAGAGAGACCTTCGTGATCTGCTGTGAACACGATCCTCGTCAAATACTCTGAGTTGCGAAGGAAAGTCTACGATCATTTCAGTGAAAGAGCGATCTTGGAAGTATTTGCAACGAACCATCGTCATTCCTTTGCCAATATCGATTGTGTCGGGCTCCTTCCATAGGTCAACAGGTTCGGAGGACATGGTAGATAGTTAAGACGAGTTGCTGAAGCGCTGACATAGTGTGAGATATCATAGGGTTCATGCACATGTCTGGAAGCAATCTGGAAGCGGGGAAAGATAGGGAAGATGGGGAAGACGGGGCGCTGGAAGATGGAAGTCAGGGTCAGGCACAGACGTTGGCATTGATCGTGGGAATGCTGAGTCCCACGCTTTCAATTGACGGTTGGGGCTCAAACTTTCCGTGACGCTTCAAAGCTTCAAGTGTCGCTCTCCCAATGCTCTCCATATGTTGAATCGACCCAGCAACCTACATATTCTCTCATCGTGGATGCGAGAGATAAAACGTATAGCTTATACCCGCAAACTTCTCTTGCGCGTTGCTTGCAGCGTAAGGAATGCCCAATAATAAACCTACCATGACCTTTCTCGCCTACCACTTGCGAGTTCATAGCGGTTTCCAACCTGGCACACAGCTCTGAGCTCTAACTTCTACGACTGGTCTTTTCTACTGGCTCTTGACGATTTCAAGTGCTCTCGCTTCTCCGTAACATCAAAGCATTCACATTGTCTCAGTCTGTCTGGAGAATGTCCTTTGATGGCTGAATTAGCGTCCTCATCCTCAGCTTTCGGTACTTTCACTAGGTTATCTAAGCCGTAGTCACGCCTTAGGATGATGCTCGCATTATCCGCCCTCCGCCGGTGCTGGATGGCCCCCTAGTATAAAAAGCACCAAAGACGCGATTCCTCTTTACTCTCAACCACCGTCATCTGCAATCGCGAAGGCTTGCTGAAACCACTGTACGTCCTCGCCGCCTCATTCATCTGGCTAATTACTCTCCCCACGTAGCTATCCCTCCGTCCCTCCGTTTACCAAAAACTAATTGCCATGGCCCCGCCCAAGTTCAATCAACTCTTGAAAGCCGTCATCTTTGCTATCTCCAGCGGTAGGTCACACTATCTATCGCAGGTTATTGACCGCTGCCTTGATCAGGCGTCTAGGGTTGACAGCATATCTACTCCGTTCTCTGAGCAAGACCTTACGCGGGCACACCAAATCAATCACGACGGTCTAGAAAGGACGCTTACGGCCCTTTGTCCAGCTCAGTCAACGTCGTTGGATAAGGACTCACTCAAGGTATGATCTCGCTGGTCTTACTCAAAGGCGCTTCGCTCATCTGACTGGCGACGAGATAGATGTTCCAAGACGCCTTCTCCTCGACGGCCGTCNAAGGGCGGCCCATATGTCGTCCCCCTTTACCTCCCTCCCCTGAAGATGTCCCTCCCCGAGCCCCGCCCAAAAAGTCACCTCTTTTCAGCTGAACACTCGAAGATCGTCGAGGCCGCCTGGCTCAAGTTCCTTCTTCTTCTGGACCGGCTCTACTCTCAAGAAGCGTCAACCACCTTATACAGAATCCTTCTACCTCTGGTCCACATCGCCATTCTTTACATCCAAGGAGAGCAACATTTTGAAAGGTAGGCGGCGTGTTCACCTGGAATTCGATCATCCTTCTGATTTCTGTTCACCAGGCCATCGCAGCCGCAGCAAGCCAAGCAGAACAAGAAAACACAATCAACAAAACCCGCGGTCACCCATCAGCACGTCCGCGACGCTCACAAGCGCAAAATATTGAAGGATATGATATCCTCAAAGAAGGGAAATCGCAAACGCTATAGCGCGTAGTCTTGTCCTTTCATTCCTACACATCAACTCTCGCTCCAGGAAATTGTGTATATGTAGAGTACTTGTAAATTACAATCGTTCGGCATTAATGAGAGGAGAATAGTATGTACAACAATCGCTAGCGTGTGTTTCAGGCAAGGTAAAATAAGAAAAGACAGTGATACGTAGGTTGGTTGGTAATGTTCCATACGCTTGTCTCAGGCGTGGACTCGCTTTTTGGGATTGTAGAAGGGGAGGCTGAAGTTGGGATTATTATTTTAAACGGGGACACAGGGATTGAATGTGATCCACAGACGTACCTCACACCGTGGTCAAAGAGGACCTGGGCAGAATAGAGGAGCGTCTGGAGCGCAACGAACTCTAGGATCGCCTCAAGCTTTGCTTTGTCACTCTTCCAAAGTTTACCGATAGCGACATAAAAACGAGAANGGCAAACGATCGGTATTTTCATCTTCGTGTCCATCTTTGAAGCCCGCTAAGGTCGAAAGGAATGTTACCGCTCCTTTAGAAGCTGCGAGCCAGCAGAGTTGCTTCAGTAGTTGGTCAGCGCTTACTTGTCGAATCAGAAGTGGTAGGGACGTACTGAACGATACTTAGCGCCTCCAGCCTGATGAGCATGGTGCCAAGTGTACAGGAGCTCGGCTTGAAAGCCCAAGGCCTCCTTCCACAATAGATATCCAAGAAAATCCAACGGTCGACAGTCGTCGATGACCCGATGCCTCTTGTCAAATTTGATGGGAAGATTTTGCTGTTCCGGCGTAGTGAGGCCAAGTAAACTGTCACGGATGGGTTGATTATCGTTGTCTTCGAGGAAACACATCAGGGCTTCTTCATGTGCTGGGTTGACTTTGGCGTAGTTCCTAGTGCGAAAGGTATGAATGCGACCGAGAGACGAATTCGAGTTGGGTTGAGTAGCGTATACCTCGTCGAACGAGGCCTTGACGGACGGCATGGATGGGATTATTAGTCCTTTGTAGAAGTCGAGGAGTCGTTCCTCAACATAAGTCTTCTTGATGTAGCACGTATGCGCTTCAAAATCATTCGCATAGAGCTTTAAGTCGTCGCCCGATTCGGGGAGAGGGTCACCGTCCATCTTGCATTGTATCGTCCCAATAACCGAGTTCTGGGTATATAAAATGACAGAGTACTGAGAGATGATCACTGTTAGTTCATGCCAAGTGGGAAACAATGCGCATATACGAACTTCAAACGCAGCATAGCGCTTCTGGATGTCATAAACCACCTCGACCTCCTCCTCCTCAGATACCGGATTGACGAAGAAGTGATCGTATAAGACCTTGGCCGCGGAGACATTGTGGACGCTGTCGCCACCGTGCTCTAGGACATCGTTCTCTCGGAAATCGAGGGCTGCCTCCAGAGCGACAGATGATGAGGCGAATCGCGGATTATGTACGAACGGGGTGAAGGTAGTAGACTCTGCTTGGATGTATCTTCTGAATAGAGGAGGCAGCGAGTTTGGATCGCATCGGGATTTTTGACATTGTGCGCGTTTGGCAGTTTGCTGCTTCGACTTGTCGATGTCGTGAGATGATGGCTTCGGATGTTTTTGTTTTTTATTCGAGGACTTTGAAGACTTATTGGTTATTGGGGCCATGATTGAGAGAGTAGAATAGATGGTCGCCGTCCGGTGTCGCGGTGTCGGGGGAGCGTCGAAGGTTGTGGTCGTAAAGGGAGGAGGAAAGAGCGCGAGGGAAGAGATTTGGAGAATTTATACCGTTTCCAAGTCTCCCGGAAACGGCATTAGATAAGCTAGACAGACGAGGATAGAACAAGTCGCGGTCAGCCAAGAGTTGTTCGAACTTTGCACTCACTGTTCACTCGAAAAAACGTGCAAGTAGCCGAGTCCAGTATCGTTAGGACGAGGCCAGCTCAAGTATAATGTTAGCATTCTTTAGATCCGCTCATTGGTCCAGCTTCGAGACTAGTGTGTGGTTCAACGCCGAAAAACATGTTGCGCATACTTGGAAGTAACAAAAATGTAGTTCTCACGGTCCACCCTATAATACCCCTGAGCTTCGAAGATACAGAAACAAACTTGTATGTAAAACGGGAACGACGGGGTGACTAGATCTCAGCTTCTTGGTTCTTGTAACGTGCTAGGACGCCCTAGGTATCCGAGCCTGTTCCAGAAGTCATCCAACCTAGGCCCCGCCGTATGTCTACAGTCAACACATCCAACCCTCCAGATCTCCGCCAAGGTCCTTACTTCAACCAAAATAAGATCAACTCGTCCAGAACTTCTTGAAGTCCTGTTCCTCCCCGCTGCCCGGTAAACCGGACAAAGATAGCGCTTGAAGCTATCCCAGATGGAGGCGAAACCACGGGCGCTGGCGTGCCTATCATCTTCACGGGTGCAAACGGAGACAGAACCGTTCTATTGAGGCGAGCTAATAAGTGGGAAAAGCAGGTGCATTGACTTTCACTAGTCGAAGATGGATGTGTTGATGGGGGAAAACGAAGGTCGAGGACGCGATGGCTTTATGGAGGAGAGGTCTTGTCAAGGTCTTGTTGATGCTTGTTTGTGCCATTATGGCTGGTCAGCGAGTTCGTTGATCAACACGCTACTAATCACGACACCGCCTCTGACCCGTGACCGCATCCGGCTTGCCACTGTCACGACCTTCCCCATGCCTCTACGAACCTCGAAACGCTCGAAAAGTCGGCCAAGGCGGTAAAGAGATTGATACTTGAAATTACCCAGGAGGCGCCGCCACCTCCGCCGTGACTGAGACAGTGGCTGATCTTGCTGAGGAACCGGTAGCTGAGACTGTGGATGAAGTGTGAGGGTTCCCTCAGTTTGCATCGGAAACCCCTTCTTTCCCTCTTTCCCCTTTCCCCAGATCACATGTCGTTCCTTTCCATTTCGAGTCCTTGCCGCCAGCACACCGACCCTCTTGAGTCCGAGTCTCTCCTCCATCTACGCGCTTTACATCTTTAGGTTCTGCAAATCATCCTCTCGCTACACTCTTCCACCCAACTAGCGAATCAGTACGCCACTCCTTTCCTGAGTAAACCGTGTCATTCTCGACACGATTCTCGCTTCACCTTCTCTTTTTTGCTGTTCCATCTTCGTACTTTCGTATATCCACCCTCTTTTCGCTTTTCGAGCTCCCAACTTCGTACAAGCTCTTCTAGTGTAAATACCCCATGTTTTCTTTACAAACCTTAGCAATCTACGACTATCTGTTCATTTTCCGTGGCCTTTCTTTCTATCTCGCTCTCATTTCTAGCTGTTTCGCTCGACTTCACGACTTCTCGCCTGCTCGACTTCGACACCGACACCGACTTCGACTCTTCAACTGACTGACCGACCGACTGACCGACTTCGACACGCGTTTTATTATCTGATACTGGCTGACCTCCATCGACACGAGCTCGATTGATATTGTTTCTGCACTGTTTCCCAAGGCAGGTACCCATCCACACGCACCACCATCACCACCACCACTCTCCAAGATCTAGAGATTCCACAGCCCACTGGTCAGCCGGAGGCGACCGACTCACATACTTGGAAGTAACAGGAACGAACGTGACTCTCACGATGCATAAGATGCCCCTGAGCTACAACAAACGGTACAAAAATAAAATAAAAATAGATAGAAACGGCGAGGTTACTAGATCTCAGCCTTTTGCTTCTTGTAACATACCGAAAATTGCCCTGGCGTCCCAGTCTGTTGCAAAAGTCATCCAACCTAGACCCCGCCGTTTGCCTACAATCAACACATCCAAGTCTCCAGATCTGCCGCCAAGGTCCTTACTTCAACCAAAATAAAATCAACCCGTCCAGAACTTCTTGAGGTACTTCTCCTCCCCGCTGCCCGGCGAACTAGGCAGAGATAGCAAAGCTATCCCAGATGGAGGCAAAGAAACCAGGGGCGACTGGCTTGCATTCCATCTTCACGGGTACAAACGGAGACAGAACCGTTCTATTGAGGCGAGCTGATGAGTGGAAAAAGCAGGTGCATTGACTTTCACTGGTCGAGGATGTATGTGTTGATGAGGGAAAACGAAGGTCGAGGACGCGTTGGTTTTATGGAGGAGGGTCTTGTTGATGTTTGTTTGTCCCATTAAGGCTGGTCAACGAGTTCGTTGATCAACACACCACCAATCACGACACCGCCTCTCCCGCATCCGGCTTACCACCTGTCACAACCTTCCCCATGCCTCCACGGACCTCGAAACGCTCGAAAAAGTCGGCCAAGGCGGCTAAAGAGGTTGAACCAGTTGAAGTTGAGGTGATACCTGAAATTAACCAAGAAGCGCCGCCACCTCCGCCCCCAGTCGAACCAACCACTGTGACTGAGGCAGTGGTCGAGACGGATGTCGCCATGGAACCTCCTGCTGAGGAACCGGTAGCTGAGAGCGTGGAGGAAGCTAAGGAAGACGAGGCATCTACGTCAAAAGAGGAGAAAGTGACGATTACCATGGAGGAACGGAAGGCGAAGCTGGAAGAGCTACGGAAGAAGATGGTAAGCAGCGTCCCATACATTTTCGTTGTTTCTTCTACCTGACTCACGGAATAGCATGCATCCTCCAAAGCGAACAGGCAGTCACTGGTGGAAGAATCCGCGAAACAAAAGGTTTCTGCTCGCGAGGCGGCTCGTCTGGAAAGACAACGCAAACTCGCTGAGACGCTGCGTTTGAAAGCGGATGCAGAGGAACGGGGTGAAGATGTTGAACGAGCTAAGAATTGGGAATACACAATTGAGGAGAACGACGAATGGGAGAAAAAGTTGGCGAGGAAGAAGCGACGGGCTGATTTCGAGTTCCATGGTGAGTCCCTTGACTTTCTCAACCATTTCTCTATCTAACATTTGCGTAGATGATGCTCATGCTGCTCGGAGACGGTATAAGAAAGACTTGGATCACCTCAAGCCTGACCTAGAGGCCTATAACAAGCAGAAGGCTGTTGCAATGGGACTCGCTCCAGGGAACAACCTACTCACCGGATTCGACCCAACGCAAGGTTCCTCGCTTGTACCCACATCACAACAACAACAGCTCGCTGCTGAGAACCTTTATCGTGACGCCAATACTCTCATATACGGCGACAGCAAACCGTCTGAGGATGCCATTGACCGTGTTGTCAGCAAGCTCAACAAAGAGTGCGTTATCTTCACCTTTATGGCTACTGCAGACGTATTGATTTACGTTTCTTTCTAGTATGGACAAGAAGAGCAAGTTCTCCCGGAAACGGAACAACGAGGACGAGGGGGACATCACATACATCAACGAGCACAACAGGGTGTTCAACAAGAAGGTTCGTCGTATCTCCCTTTTACTTCGGGCGCTCCGAGAGTCTGACTGTGGCTGGTATAGATCGCAAGGTATTACGACAAGTATACATCCGAGATTCGCGCCAGCTTTGAGCGGGGGACTGCGCTATAGTCTCTCACCCTCGTTCTTCTTTTATTCTACTTCTATGTTGTGTTATTTACCCGTCATTGTGTATTTTCAGAGCCGTATAATCATTTGTTTGAGGAAAGCAAGATCCCCCCACCACCCGATCGTGTTGATGTGGCTGTTTGGTTCAGAGTCGCGTGCGTCGAAGGATCACCATCATTTTCGGTAACAAGGAATCTTTCTCTCTCCCTCGCTAGGGTCCGACGTGGGCGAGCAAGCCATGTTGCCCATATTTTGATGGCCACACAACAGCATTCGGTTGGGGTCGCAATGGCCAAGCACCTATCGGCCATACGGTCAACTTGAAACCCCTTGCGGTCGGCTGCTCGACCTCTCGCCCATCATCAATTCATTCTCAGAAGCCCACCATCACCGTGCATAAAATCCTGCATGGCTCAGAAGCCTTGGATTCCCTCTTTTGTTCTTGCTCTTTCTAAGATCGAACGGCCGTGCCGTGCTTCGTGGCTTTTCCCTTAAACTCTTTCTTTTTTGCCCTCCTTTCGCGTGGTGGTTCGTCCAGGTGACGAGGTTTCGAAGAACCGGCATCGAACGAACGTGATCTCCCTCATCAAGGCGTAGGACTACTTAACTGGTGAGTTAAGGTTGGGGTTTGGCTATACCTAGAATCGGCCACCCCGGGTTGACCGAGCGCCGCAGGGATTCCATATAGCCCGACAATTACAAGCATCTCTTCAACATGCATTCTCTCACCTCCCTGTCATTACTCTTCCTCTCTGTATCGCTCCCTGCACTAGCTCTTCCCACTCAACCTGAGGCACGAGCGATATTCCCATCCATAGGCCTCTTGGACGATGTTCTGCTCTTTGACGCACCCGCCTTTGTCGATCCGTCGAATTCCAACAACCTCATCGCCAGCGTGCAAGCATTCGTTTCTCTTCGTCAAGTCAGCATCGCGCCCCTCCTTTCCGGCGTGCAATCCCTTCTCAAGGACAAGTTCCAACTTGACGTAGGCGACAAGCTCACACGGGTCGAAGAACGATTACGCTTGTTCGCTGCTATTGGTCAGTCAGGGAAGGATGTAAATATCAAGGTTGGAGGATGCTCGGGGGCTGCTGGTGGCCAGGGTGCTACTGTAGGCAAGACGAGTAAACTGCCTGATTTGGGGATGGTTTTGGGAACTGCCCGATTGGGTAGTTGTGCACAACAGGGTGGAGCGTTCAATGGGGCTGTCGAAGTGTCCGGGTCAATCATCTCAAGCCCTCGATCGTTTCAGAATACGATATTCCCTTCCGCACCAGATGGGTTTGGTGTCATCTCTGGTATGGTTGTTTCATTGCTCTGATGCGTGCCGGAGACTAAGATTGATCTAATACGTGATAGACATTGATGATACGATCAAAATCTCGAACACCCTTGATAAACTTGAAGTAGTCAAGTCCACGCTCCTCGATGATCCTAAACCAGTTGTCGGCATGCCAGAACTCTACGCCTCACTGTCGAGATCACTTACCACGTCGTCACCTCCTCAGTTCATCTACGTCTCCGGTTCACCATTCCAACTCTACCCCTTCCTCAGATCCTTCGTTTCGACAACATACTCAGCTTCTCGTGGCCCACTTTTCCTTCAAAATCTGACTTTGATCGACATACCAGGTCTCCTTGATTTTGCACAGAGTGACGGTATTCTGGAGTACAAGACAGAGATGGTGCAGAGGGTGCAGAGTTTCTACCCAGGGAAGAAGTGGTTAACCATTGGTGACTCGACACAGAAGGACCCCGAGACGTATGCCAATGCGTAAGCCGTCATTCCCAATCTCTTGTGGTGGAGGCTGAGCGCAATGTAGATTCAGAACCTTTGGGCCCGACTTCATCGCTTGCATCTGGATAAGACGCGTTGAGGGTGCTGATAATTCTGCGGAGCGGTTTGCCACAGCGTTCCAAGGTATACCTAACAATAAAGTTAGAGTGTTCAGTGATTCTGACATCCCTGGTATGGCGAATATCGATGTGAAGGGAGGACAATGCTAGGCGGTATGGAGGAACAAGCTTTTGATATACCTATAACTGTTATTCGTTCATTATACATTTGATGGAGTTCTCCGGAAACAAAGGTTTATAGAGGAAGAGGGGCCAGTACAAAGGACGCGATGGCCACTCAAACCCACTTCCCAGAGTCATCCGACCTCCCAACCGCGAAATTATGAGTCGTCGGGTGCGGTAAACTCACAATCGAGCGTAATTGTAGCGGTACGGACAAGCTGAGGATCATCTTGTCCCGACTATCAATAGGAACAGACCATGGTCATTGACTGAGGCTGGATAAAGAAGGATGAGACGAAACGTACTTCATTCACGTTGGCGTTGATCGTACAAACTAGTCGGCAATGAATCAGTGATTGAATAAATACTAATAGGCGCGGCGAAATGAGAGGAAATGCTTACCGAGGTCATGCTTCCCAAGCGAGTTAAACTGGAAACAATTCATTGAACTGAAGGGGAAGGGTATGCTCTTCGAAAGGTCGTCCTGTAGTAAGCGGTAAACTTCCCCTATACCCAGGGACCGCGGAGAGGGTGGGGGACATACATAATAATAGTCAGTCAAAATGGAGCTCCACCGAACGGAATTGTGCCCATCAACGTCCCCAGTTTGCTCCCCTTTGTAAAAGCTAATATCATCAGAATATTTCGCTGTGAATGTGACTGCTTGAGCCCCGTTGTTCTGGAACATCTGAAGGTCTTTAGAGAATGCTGCAGTATCTGCCAACGTGAATGAAGCAGGTCATCATCTGGATGCCAGCTTCAAGGGGAGAAGGACTTACACTTCCATGTATCTCTATCCTTGGTTCCACTGTTAGAAGGTGGTAACTGCAACAGGGCAGCACCGTCGCTCCCAGCGACATGAACGCCGAACCTGTACTGCATGGGAGCGTGAGGCCCCACGGCAATGTTCTCGTTCTTTGTCCCAGTCCTGGCGGAGCCGCTGTTGACCATCACGACGTAGATGGAGCCTCCATTCGAAGCAAAGCTCGGATTCGGGATGGCATCAACCACGTATATGTACGCATCGATGCGCCAGGTGAAGATGGCAGTCCTCCACACTGTACCGATGAGTTCGTCTTCGAAAAGTGTGAAACGTTGGCTAATGGGCGGTCCATCAGTGGATCTGTGGTGTACAGGCAGACTATGTTAGGAATGAATGGCTCACTGTCGCCAAAAGCTCGTTCCGGGAGGAGGGGTTAACTTGTCGATATGTTCTCTCGGTGTTCCTGCCTCCACTGTGGCGGCTTCAATATTGTTGACACTATCGGTCATTGATTCAATGGGATGTGAGATGTCAGCTGAAGGGTGCTCTAGACGGTAGGAATAGGGAAGCGTTTTTAAAGGCCATATGATTGAAGTCTCAGTGGCTACTAAGTGGCTGATAATCGATGATCCCCAGNCGTGATTGGGGTGTATTGGGGGGAAAGATCTTGGTGAAGTAGTTAATTTGCAGCCAGAAGCATCGAACCCGGTAAAGCTGTAGGTTGTTCGGAAGGGCTTCGACCTGAATATGGCAGGTGCAAGGCAGATGACGGACGAGATGACGGACTAGAAGTGAAGGCAGTGAGTTCTCAGACGCGGTGAGCAGTCACTTGAGCACTCTCACAGTTTCCACCAGCCCCAAGTCGGAGCGTGAAGGGCAACTTTATCTTCATGTTCTGGGGAATCGTCGGAGAACAAGGGAAATCCGCTCAGTCTGGATGGATTCAACCTGGTCAAATTTGATTCAATGCAAGCGACGATATGTAGCGCAGATATGGGGAGCGGGGAGCTTGCTTTCTACTGGTAAATAAGGGGAAAGGTAACGCCGGGGACGACAGAGAAGGACGCGCAATAAAGATAATAACAAACAACAAAACAAGTCCATAACAAAACGGGGAAGGGACGAGATCCTATACAAGGACGAACAGAAGAGCCAACGTCGCCAGTCCGATTAAAGAGGACGATTCTCTGGGGCCAACCGAGTAACCGCCGTTAGATGTATTTGATGACTCGGGTGATCCTGTTTGGTCGGCAGCGGTGGAGGAGACGGTTGAGGTTACAAATCGGGAGCTTTCTGGGACCAAGTTCACAGATGTGAACGTGGGAGGGATGCTCATAGTGGTGGGCTCTGGCGAGGTAACGCTGCTAACGAGGGTGGTGGAGGTCGAAGGTGACTGAGAAGGGGGAATTGATACAGGTGAGGTGACTGAAGACGAAGGTATCGCAATGGTAGATGAGATTGATGAGATTGAAGCGGAAGGGGTGACGCTTGACGAGGACTGTACGCTTGGAGATGCGGAAGATATGGGAGTGGCCGATGACTCGGCTATTGAGGTGGAAAGAGTGGAGGCGGCGGTGGAAGAGCCCGGAATGGCTGGCGTTGTCAGGGAGAAAGCTGAAGAAGGCAATGGCGCTTCGAATGAGCCTTGCATGTCGGTCAAGCTATTATACCGCGTCAACAAAGCTCGCGTTCTTGTTGTGAAAGGCGCCATACCTGAAGAACGGCGACCACGCAGTGGCAGAAGTTCCATTGACTTTCAGAGATTCGGAGACAAGGGCGATATAGCTGTTTCCGTTTTCGTTGAGTAGGATGCAACGATCGGGGCACGAAGCACTTACTATTTATCAGAGTTGGGACCAGCCTGGGGGTTTACTTGAAAAGTGAATGAACGCCTCCCAGAGACATCCACTGTTCCCAGAGGTTGAACGAGTTGCTGTCGGTCGGTCAGCCAACCAGAAAACGAGAATGCGGGGAAGAAATGGCTCACCTGGCTTCCGAAGTAGAGACCGACGGTACATGACCCTATCGCAGAAAGCAAAGGGCTTGTTCCGTCATCCAGCCATTGCAGCTGACAATCCTGGCCTCCACGACATGTCGATCCAGCCGAAGGTCGAACAACCTAGGCCAACCAAGACCCGTCAGTTTTCACGCCAAAAGCCCGACTTTAAGCACAGCTTACATAGATGCCAGCATTTGCAACAGTAGCCAAGATCAAAACAAGCAGCCAAGTCAAAGAAAACTGTGCGATGAAGGAGAACATGGTTTATGGATTGGTTTGAAGACGAAAAGAGTGTGGGGGGTTTGGATTTATGGCCTAAAGGCAGAAACGGCGGGATGAGGCGAGGAGGAAGTTGCCTGCTTCAGGCGTGGCGGCTGCGGCCAATGTGTAAATGAGCGTCGTGAGGGAGCGTGAGGTCGTAACTCGTGAACTTGTCGTTGCGAGGCAAAGAAATGAACTCTCTTACCAAACTAAGAAATACCTCCACGGATTTGATCTCCGCGGCGTCGCCGCATACCTGATGCATCAATCTCCGCCCAGCAACCACGCCTCACTTGATTGTGATTCATTCTCTCATCTTGCCCACAACGACGCATCCACATGTAATCAACTTCCCCCAAGTCACCATGCAGCCTGCGGAAAAGATGGACCGTGCGCATGATGTCGACGAAACTGTGGATGCGGCCCCTGGAATGCGGTGGTCGTCGACGAGAACTCGCTTGCACCATCAGAACCTCATATCCAACCTCGCCTTTGCATGGATGCACGAATATCATCAATCAAAGTCGCATAGCTGCCACATTTCTATCTATGATACCGATGATGGCTTCGCGAGCCTCACATTCCCTGTCTGTAGCCTCGAACTTGGCCCGTTGATGCAGTCCACCGTATCTCTCCCAGCTTTTACGCCGAACGACATCAGTCTTCTATCGGATTCGAATGAAGAGGGCTTACTGAGATGTCTGGGTGCTCTCCGGAGTCAACCGGACGAAAATATCCACGACGAATCTCGGAAACGCCTGAGGTCTTTACAATGCTTTTTTCGCGGCGAATCACTCCTATGCACGGCCTATGCAGAGCGATTAGGCTTTCTACGCTCTTGTTCTGGAAACGGTCAAAGACAAAGTCTCAGTCTCTCCCATATCTGGGGAACAGCCAAATCTGATCGAGGCGGCGCACCCTTCCGACTTGCACCATTTCCTTTTTCATCAGAATCTCCAGCTAGACCATCACGCAACCGCCTCTTGTATCATATGGAACGCAGCCGAACAGATTCAACCTTCTCCCTCGACCATTCTTCAGATCACGGATCCCGTATAATTGGAGCCCAGACGAGTACCCCTCCTCTCGTTGAAGAAGACGGAACTCGCCATGGGACGTTCCTCAGCGGGATCTTTACGCGCGATGCGGTCCTCTCTCAACCGCCGTCAATCTCCGTCCTTGAGGACTTGAGCTCCCATACCTGTGGTCTTTCTTACTCCGACGTGAGCGACCCTCCTCCACGCATCTCCCCATTCACAACTCGAAGCAATTCAATAGCAAGCGGCGATTGTGACACCGCAGAACATGGCGAATCTCCCACCGTTGATACTTCTCTCTGTGACTTGCCCTCAATTCCGGACGAACTCGCCTCTTTGCTTGAAGATGTCTTCATAGGGATGCACACTTTTGGTGTGCCTCGCGGCTGTGGTTCTGCGCTGCTAGTGAATTCTATGGATGAAGATGAAGATATGTTGTATGACTCCCCGCCGCAGCCTCTTCCCTCGACGTGTTCCTTGATTCTTTCTCCATCTGCTCCTCGTGCCGGATTTGACCCCTTGTATCATGATTTCACTGTGAATCTGGATGACTGCGATGATAGCGAAGGCTCGCCTCCCCAACCACTCCCATCTACATGCTCCTTGATTGACCTCTCGGCACCTTCCTATGTCACATCCACGCCTCATGTTCGCAGTGAGCCAGGTCGTTTTCCTAGTCGTGGTATCTTCTTGAAACAGTCAAAAGCTGGACATTCCCTCCACAACATCCACACATCCCGTCATATCCAACGCGAACTCAAGGACGACTACCTTCAACGGGACTTCGAGTCTAATCTTGACCTCATCCATCCTCTATTATTTAACCCTGCTCTCGAACTTGATTCACTTGATCGTCACGCTATGGTGCAGGTAGAGGACCTTAGAACGATGGAGGATTCGCGGCAACATACGATTTCACCCAGGTCGTTTGAAGAAAATATCACCCTCGCCCTCTTGGATGCCATGCACAGTCGCGGTACTACCACTGATAGCACCCTCACTCGTCGCGTCGCTTCTCCGGTTCCGAGAGCGCACAGCAAAGCGACAGCGACATCGAAATTTGGACGGAAAGCGAAAACGCTGGCTACCAGCGCGAAAACTTTGACGAAAAGGGCGCTTAGAGGAGTTTTCAGGTTCGTTGCATGAGCATTAGGACTTCAACACGGCTTCGTGTTATGAGCGATGCACGGAGTGGATTAATTTGTACTGTATCTTTACATTCTTAACTCTTTCGCTTTCCTTCCATACGCTGCCCCCTTTTGGCTTGTGCTATATCGTTGCCGACTATTGCTAGTGATTGGGGACTTGTTCCTTGATGCTGTATCGTGTTTGACTTGCATGTTCTCACCAAAAAATGATGCTTAGATTTCCTATCACTGGGTTATAGCCAGAAGCCGCCTCAGAAGTGGATGTCAACATGACGGAATTGAAACCATTGTAAGTAATTGAATTCCTGCAATCCAAGAACGAGGAAGTCCTGATCACGCCCACAGCAGAAGTCTCCAGGAAATTGGTCAAACATAGTAGTAAGGGAGAGTGACCCATTTAATATCCGCTTCCTCGATACCGCCAAATTCCATGAATCGCGTCTTTAGTACTTTATCCGCCGCTTCCTCGTCGAACTCGGTAGAGCGTGGCCCTAGCCCAAGACGTGTCAAGAATATATACCGGAGACGTTCTTTACCAGTGGTTGGAGAATATCCATAGTGAATGGTTCTCATGGTATGGCTAGGAAATTCGGCTTTGAACTTTTCATGGTCTGTGATATGAACCAGAGCATCGTCTCCGTCATGGCCATCAAACTCCAATCCAAGCTTGATGGCGACTTCGAGACATGTCTTCTTGTTGATGATATAGCCAGACTGCAGTAAGTCTCGGTCTGGTCGACGATACCATCGAATCATCTGTGACGATGGTGGGTCAACGGAATCTGAAGGTCAGCAGTGCAATGACTTACCTTCCAGAACATGCCGTGTGTTATACTCACGGAACCCCACCTGAGCTCCCCTTCCTGCAGCCCAAGGATGCTCATAGTTGATCGGCCGATGTCCTCGTCAAATGGACATTTCTCGTATCTGGCACCATCAATCGGGCCCATGTTAAGGGTCGTGGGGAAGAAATACTTCAAATCCTTTGAACATGGGTCTTCATGGGCGCGACGAAGGGTCTTGATTCGAACATCCCTCTTCTGAGCATATTCAGAAATAAACGAGCGTACTTCTGCTCGGCTGTTGATCTCTGGGTCCATACCAAGTTTGACGGCAATTGTCTTCGACGCGTCACGGTCCATGAAATATCCACAGAGTGTTGCATGTTGAGTTGCCATTTTCGTGCAAGCAAGGGGTCAGAGAAAGAGTGGAGAAAGTAAGCAAAGGGTCAACATTCGGTCTTACGAAAGATGTTTGCTTGGATGTGCAAGTGTGGCTACCAGAGAGAATCCCCCTCAAGTGGAGGCTAACATGACGGCGGCATTGAAGTACTTGTATTTGTATTCATGGACCACTACAGCTCCGAGGGTAGCGATCAAGCAAAATAAGGGAGCGTGACCCATTGGACATCAGTGTCCTCGATCCCGCCTAATTCGACGAATTGCTTCATTAAAAGTTTATCCGCAGATTCCTCTCTAAACTTGGTATTGCGTTGCCCAAGGCCAAGACGAGTCGAGAACATATACGTACAAAGTTCTTTGCCAGTGGCTTTAGAACGTCCGTAGCAAACGGTTTTGATGGTCTTATCTGGAAATTTGACTTGAAATTTTTCTTGTTTCCTGATGTAAAGAACCGCATCGATGCCGTCATGGCCATCGACCTTCAATCCAAGGTTGGCGGCGACTCTGAGACACGTCTGACGATTGATGACGTAGCCAGAATGCAGAAGGTCGCGGTCTGCTCGACGATGCCAATGAATTATCTGTGATGTTGTTGAGTCCATGGTAATACGAAGGAGAGCGATGTAAAGTTGACTTACTCTCCAAAATACGTCGTTAGTGATATTGACAGAGCCCCACCTGAGTTCTCCTTTTCGTATGCCCAGAATGCTCATGATTGAGATTTCGATTTCTTCGTCAAATGGACATTTCTCATACTCGGCATCCCTCACAGGGCCCATGTTGAGCGACGTCGGGAAGAAGCTCTTTAAGTCATTTTTGTGTGGGTATTCACGGGTAGAGCGGGGGCGGGGGATGCGGATGTCCTTCTTCTGAGTATACCTGGAGATGAACGAATGGATTTGGACTTCGTTGTCGATTTTTAGGTCCATCCCAAGCTTCACCGCCACTTTCTTTGACACGTCGGGATCCATGAAATATCCGCAGAGAGATATATACTGAGTTGCCATTTTCGTGTTGAGGAAGAGATCAAGAAAAGTAGAGAAGCAAAGCAAAGGGTCGACATTTGGTCTGATGCAAAATGTTGGTTTACAGGTGTGGGCGACCCGGCGTCCGCCTGGAGCCGCCTGGGGCAATTTTTTGGACAACGCTCTTGAGCACGTGATCGCGTCTGATGTGCACGTGGAATGCTGCCTGTTATGTGAGTAATTGCCGGACACTTGAGCTAGCGATATATCCGAGCCTCAAACTCAAGACTTGCTCTTGAGCTTGGGGAACTAGATGTGCGCAAAGGCGATTCGCGTCCCAAATACCCATTTGTTACTGAAGAAGCCTTTTCTCTCTTAGACTTGAAGTATGCGCGAATAAGTAACCCAGCTGCGTTGAACTTGCGATAGTTGTTTCAGGGGAAAGAAATGTGACAGGACTACGATGGCTAAGCGTTGGGCTTCGACGCGAGGAAATCAAACCTCAGATTTTACCTTGCTTGCAAGGTCTTTCGCGGCCAAAACCTTCCTAATTTGGGTCGAAGAACTACTTACCGGCTGTTGCCGATTGAAACGTAATCATGCTTACTCATTTGTGTGAGCGTCGTCTGCAGGTTTCAACTTGCTCAACCATACTTACCTGGAGCATTGTGGTACGAGTATGGGGGCCTGTGTAATGGATGGCAATGCAAAGAGGCATCATCCATCATCACTCTAGCTGAACAGCGCGAGCGGCAAGCAAGGTACATTAAGCGCCAGAGGCGATCACTAGTGCTCGTACATTACATCAGCGCACGACATCCCGAAACATTCCGTAGCTATAAATGGACGGGCCCTTTGGATGACTTCATACTTGACGCTACCTTGGTCGTCCTCTCCCACTTCGGTCCCAGCCTGCGTTCTTACTTTCGAAGATCAGCTTGACCTCGACTATCATCTCCTGCGATGCACCACCAACACTCAGGCTCATCAGTCTTGCGATTAGCCTTCAACAGGAATACGCTGCTTCGGTCATCTCGGAATTTCAGCTCCTCCATCTCTAGAGGGAAAGAACGGCTAGTCATCCTTGGCTCTGGCTGGGGAGGCTACGAAGTGTTGCGTGCCGTGGACAAGAAACGCTGGAGTTTGTGTTTTTGCAGTGTTTTCCGATGACCACATCGGTTTACTCATATTTGGTTCCTAGATGTAACCATGATCTCTCCGAATAATTACTTCAACTTTACACCTCTGCTCGCTAGCTGTGCGGTTGGAACTCTGGAATTCAGATGTGCTACTGAACCAGCTCAGTTGGATCTAACAATGACATTTTTCTCGTTCGTGCTGATGCTGTAAATTATCAAGGTCCGCCGTTATTCCCCAGAAGTTGTAAGAAACTTTGTTCCGGTCCTCGTTTTTCTAGCTCTCATATCGGCATTAGACAGCATATCAAGCTTGGTGCGATGATATCGGTAATTCTCCATACAATTTACGATCACGCGTCATTTGATGGTCATGGCTTCTCTATGCAGATTTTCGCCAAAAGCGTCTGCAGTGTGTGAGCCTCCGATTGATTTGTATATTTTCCTAACAAAGTTCATCGAAAGTTTGATGGTCTCGCGTAGATGCCTGCAACACCTCCTGTGCCATTTGAGACCCAATCAGCGCCCAAGGCTGATGCTACCACTACTCAATATCCGGGGACCGGGACACCATTCACCTTGCGTTATGACAAACTTGTCATAGCAGTGGGAGCGTACTCACAGAGTAAGCCATCTTAGTCGCATTGGACTTCCAGTCAATCAGAATACCCCTTTAGCTTTCAATACGCCAGGCGTCAAAGAGCACGCCCACTTCTTGAAAGACGTCAAAGACGCCCGGGCTATCAGGACCCGGATATTAGAGTGTACGCCCATGCGATGCATCATGTCATCGACGTCGCTCGAGCTGCGGTTTACCTTTTAGGCTTTGAGCAAGCCAATCAACCCATCTTATCGGACGTCGAACGGCGCAACCTTCTCAATTTTTGCATCGTTGGTGAGTAAAATAGTTCAACAGCGAGCGCTGACCGTTCCTTAAACATGGTTGCTATCTCTAGGCGGCGGTCCTACAGGCGTTGAGTTTGCTGCGGAGCTGTATGATCTTCTGCACTCGGAGATGCAGCGCCACTACCCGGCTCTAACTCGGTTCGCGAAGATTTCGTTGTACGACGTCGCACCTCAGATATTGGGGTCATTTGATGAAAGTCTTGTCAAGTTCGTCGGATAACCTAGTGTTTGGTTGCTTATTGCTTCACTGAGATGCGCCCTAGGTATACGGAGAAGACTTTTGGTCGTGACGGGATTAGTATCTACACTAGTCACCATGTCGAGAAAGTCGAGCCGGTGAGTGAATATCCGAGTCCCATTTTGTGAATATTTTCCCTGACAACTTGGGCGTCAGGGTAAAATGTTCGTGAAGGAACAAGGCGAAGGTCCGTCTGCGGTTCCCTTTTGAATGTACCTAGATGTTTATATTTGTGCTAGTTCCCTTCGGTCTTCTGGTGTGGAGCACTGGTTTGTCACCCAATCCCCTCGTCAAATCGATTGTAGATGTCAAAAAGGACCAGAAGACCAGCAGGCGCGTAGCCCACGCTGACGGTTCGTCTCCAGTACTGACCCTTCCCATATCTCTTATAGCTTGATAACAAATGATCAGCTTAACCTCATTAGAGAGGACGGTTCAGTTGACCCAGATGTATGGGTCATTGGGGACGCTGCTGTGATAGAAGACGCCCGTCTACCCGCTACTGCCCAAGGTTGTCAACTACAACGTCACGCATCATGCTTGATCACACACTGACCCATTCCACCTAGTGGCAAACCAAAAAGCTAAGTATCTGACTAAGAAACTTAACAAAATCGTTCGGGACCAGGAGTCACCAAAACCATTTGTCTTCCATAATCAAGGGAGTCTGGCGTACATTGGAGACTGGTAAGAGTTTCGTCTCCTCTGACAAATTGCTTGGTTGCCCATCATCTTCAATCAATGAAGGAAAGCAATTTATGACCGACCGGGACCAGAAAATGGTGTAATGACCAAAGAGTCTGGTCGTTTGGCCTGGTTGCTTTGGCGTTCTGCTTACTTTACTAAGACGTTGAGCATCAGGAACAAGTGGGTCCCTCTATTTCGCGTACCGTCGATCACCCGTGCTTACCTCTTGCACAAGGATCTTGGTGCCCACCTACTGGTGAGTCCAATCCTACCGAACCTAATCAATATTCTTCTGATCATCTGTCACACATACACCAGGTTCATGAACTGTACGTCCTCGTTTTTTGTATGCAGGGTGCTTCTCTGAGCGGCCGTCTTATACTTACAGGGATATTCGGGCGGGACCTGACTCGTTTCTGAACGCCTGTTTTGTCGAACATTCGTCTAGATGTCCATCAATAATATACATCAAGTACACTTAATACTAATACACAAATCACCACTCCAACGCAGGTCCTCGTGCGTCCGTACTGTTTCTTTCGCGCTCCGGGTATAAGTATAAAAAGTCCAAAATAATAGTAGGGTTGTTACACAGTCTGCTGCGTTGACCGATTTCGGCGTATCCGCCAGATCGATACTGATGAAGGTGTGATCAGACCTGGAAAAAGGCGCAGCAATAGGATGTTAACTCACGACTGGGTTTCTTGGACAATGTCGGCTTGGATGTGGATCGGGATGAAAGAGGCGGCCTGGAAGGTTCAGGCTGACTCTCATAACCAGCATCCTCTCTAGGTCCACCATGACTGGTCGTCAAATCCGCGAGGATCGAACCCCAGAGAGGATCCAAGTTTTTAGAATGCTCTAGCGAACCGGCAGAGTTCATGCCGATGTGTGAGAGGTGAACAAAGGTATTGGAGGTCGGACTTGCGACTAGGGAAGGCGAAAGTTGCACGTTCTTGCTCGAGTTGGAACGTTTGGATTTGCGCGATGGCTGGCGACCCACTACTAGAATCTGGCGTTTGTATGGTGCTCCCATCAGGTGTCTGAAACGGGACGTACGGGGCGCTTGGATTCGAGTCATTGAAGTGACCAGTTGGGCAAACTTGGTCGCCTCATCGTCTTCACTGAAGAGGAACCCAAATTTACGGCTCTATACAAACGGAAGTTAGGCACAATCACAACGCAGACGATGAAAGGAGGAAGGAACTGACCATCCCTGAAAATGTATAAAAGAAGGGTCTATCTTGCTCGTAAGCAAGTCCCTTGGGGATCTTGAACACCCAGATCACCCTATCGGAAATGTTGTCGATTAGGCGAAACCAAAGCCCTTCCCCTGGGATGTGACTGTCTTTGTCCATTCCAAATACCAATGAACCTCGCAGTCCAGAGTAGGACCACTCGCTCTGCTTTGAAGAGAATTGGGAATGGTAGATGCGGGCGGGGGTTATGGCGAATACTTCGTATGTTTGTGAAGAGAGGCATGAATGATGGAGAGTTACGCTTGTCCGGCGGGATTGTCCCTCGAAACTGGAAGTGTGCTGTTGAGACATTGTTGGCATAGGTATTTGCGGTATGTCGAAGGATGAGACTGGTTTCTAGGAACAAAGGATGCAGCGTAGCATTATGACTTTAACGACGGGGTCGTGTTGGCAGCGTGCCAGCAACGAGGAATGGGTGCAGCTACTAGCGCCTGGTCTAGCTGGTGGAGGCATGACGAGGGCACGGGTTGAAACCAGAAACCAGAAACCAGAGGCGTGAGGTTGTATTCGACCCTCTCACTTGGTGTTTGAAACCCTACCAGTATGCTCAGCACGCCACCTCCATAGAACTGATCATGCGCTGTGACATTCGGCAGCCACGAGCTACCAGGCCTTTTTGGTGAAAAAGGCACAAAGACGCGTGTATAAACGTTCATGAACTGCGTTCGACCATGACTGAGTTACACCACAAGTCAAACGTGCGAGAAAAGGCTGGACTTCGGGGAGGTAATAGAAGGACTCCGAGACAATCCACTATCAAAGCTTGATTGGCCGGTCTGGTCAACCAGACAAGCCGTAGCTCAGCAGATCAGGAGCCCTCTGGAGCGTTCGTCCAGTAGGACGAGCCTTGCTCCCACCAAAACCCGTACCTTTTTATTTTCGTCTCCAATACAAGGAGTGATGTATTTCCAAGCATCAAGGGCTGATCTGAGGCGCATTGCAATCGTAGCATCATGATAGATTTTGATGTATTCGACTTCGTTGATAGATCGCTGGTTGGGTGGGGAAGTCCGCTCGACGGTTCTCAAAGCAATATCGCTCTGTTCCGAGACGGTTAAATCGGGTATTCGATTGCCTTGGTCCATCATTGAAATTGACTTCCTCGACGTGGCCGATGCAGCGACAGAACGAGGAAGGACATGATATGAGATTCCAATGGAGCCGAGATTTCCGGAATTGCGCATAGCTTGTAGAAACTGCCAAAACGCTAGCAGGGATGGCTGAGTCCACAGAATACGGCCCAATTCGTCGCTGGTCTGCATTGGGCTCACTGGGGTGGGTAGAGCAGCAGCTTCTGAAGGTGAGAGTACAGCTGCAGAAGTACTGCCTTCCCATGGAAACGTCCCTCTGACGGGGACGAGCCATGCAGTTCGGGAGAGCGGAGCTGGGGTAAAATTGGAAAATGAATTCGGAGGTATCGCTACTGCTTTTGCTTTCACGTAAGGTCGTATATTCAGTACGGGAGTCTCTGGATGATAAAGAGAGGGGAGCATATGGGGCTGTGATAATCAACACCTATTAATAATAACAATCCAGGAATGTTGCCTTACCTGAGGAATATACGAGTACAGGGACCCCATTTCCAGTTTCAGACGTTTGGGAGGCCGCTCATCCGAGGGGGAAGATGACCTAGAGCGACTTCGCGTCGATTTAGAAGACGACACCATGGGAGCAACACAGCTACGAAATTCTTCGAGTTCTCGTAAGTTGAAAATTTCGCTGGCTTCAGCCTGAGAACCCCACTCTTTGGTCTGATCTAGAAGACGCCGTCTATGACATTGGATTCGAGGAGCTGGCAGGGCCAACATGTAAGTGTAAGTGGTCTTGCCTGTTTACAAATAGTAAGAGAACGTTCAGGGACAGACATCAAGTTCGTGTACCTTTGCTTGGGAAGTTGTGCTCATATTCGAGACTCCGTTCCACACTCTTCCATTTCGAAATGTTCGATGAGAGAGCCGCCGCCTGAACCATTTTGCGACCCAAGTCCAGTATCGCGGCTGTCTGATTCGACGGAGTTTGTTGGTCCATTTCAGTAAAATGGTGCACGATGAGATTAATTTCCGTTGCATCGTTCCGCGAAGAACTCGACGACGCCATTGAGCCCGAAATTGCAAGTTGGTCGTCGTCGATGATGGTGGTCGCAGGTGAACCAGTACTAGTGCGCATGACAACGAGTCGTGGGCGTGACCGTGTACACCCCTGACTAACTCCTCACGTGCGGCTCTTTCCCAATCGTCATCACCAGATCCCAGATCCCACTTGGATCCTGACCACATCGTCGACACCAGCTCATCTATCTCAACCATCACACAAAATGGCTTCAAACGTTTCAAAGCAGATTGTCATCATTGGTGGTGGGATCATCGGATGCACCACGGCATACTACATTACGAAACTTGATGCTCCAAATGGAACATCATCGACTGGCTCAACAGTTACTGTAATTGAGGCGTCGAAGAACGGTGTTGCTCAAGGTGCATCAGGAAAAGCAGGGGGGCTGGTGGCCAAATGGGCGTACCCGAAATCCCTTGCTGGTACTTCATTCGAAGAACATGAAGCCCTTGCGGAAGCACACGATGGAGGAAATAGATGGGGTTTCAGATATGTTGAATGCGGTACTTGGGTTGGGAAGGCAGATCCTGTGAGTGATGATCCTGATGCTGGTTCGGAGGGTCCCATGAAGGTGAGGGTGAAGAAGACGGCGGAACTCGATACCGCATTACAAGCTGTATTTTCCAAGACGCGAGCGCAAAAGGGTTTGCCAGAGGGTCTGAACTGGGTGAAAGAAGAAAATACAGGCCGCTATAGCCCCATGGCAGAGAGGGGGGAAACGGCACAGGTACATCCATACCTTTTTACTACAAGCATGATGGACCTGGCGGCGGAGAGGGGCGCGAAACTCATTGCAGGCAGGGCTACGTCGATCAACCAATCTGAGAAGCAGGTTACTGGAGTGACATACATAGACAATGTTACCCAGGAATCTATTACTATACCGGCCACACACGTCGTCGTCTGTGCAGGGCCCTGGTCTGCTTCGCTGGTCCCCAAACTCCCGATGTCCGCAACCCGAGTTCATAGCATCGTCATCCACCCAAAGCCAGAAGCCGAGATCTCGCCGTATGTCTTGTTCGCTGATGTTATGTTGCCATCTGGAGAGTCGGTGACACCAGAGATCTACGCTCGACCTAATAACGAAGTGTACGCCTGTGGCCCGGGGGATGATGAACCTCTTCCCGCCACAGTGGACGAAGTCGAGGTCCACGCACCCGCCTGCGACAGCCTATGGGCTCGTGTGGCTGGTATATCGAATGAACTTCGCGAAGGCCGACTAGACACGAAACAATCCTGCTACCTCCCACATATCGATACCTCTACTGGCCCAGTGGTCGGTCAAATGAAGAAACTGAAAGGGTTGTTGGTCGCAACTGGACATTCATGTTGGGTGCGGGAATCTTCAGCTCGTCCATGGGTCGTTGCTAATACTGAAGTGAATGACGCACAGGGAATTTGTAACGCGCCCGGTACGGCGAAAGCTATCGCAGAAAGTATCGCAGAAAGCTACACATGGGGATACACAGATTCTAGCCTCACTCCCGCACAGGTAGTCCCTGGGATTGAGAGTAGCGATGAGGAAGACGACGATTGAGTGGCATCGAACCGGAAAGAGACCAAGACGCATTGGGTACCATGGAGTCCATGTAAGGCATGTATCGATGATCGCGAAGCACCGGCCTTCCGTTAGGATAAGCACCCCGTTTCATCACAACATCAAGGTACTTATAGAGGCCATCAACGGCTTCAGAACTGTCACCAGTCAAGGGACCAGAGTTGGGGTCTTCTTTCCTCCTAAGCGACATCAAATCATGAGTGGTTGAAAGAGGAAATGATTTTTTCGCCTCGGCCCTCGGTTTGCATGATGGGACCGCCCATGCCAGGCTATGGGTTCGATTATACCAAAACGGCGTGAGACGAAATCGTGAATTGAGCCTATGGAGAGGTGATTGGAGCTCGTGTGCGACTGTTGAGGTGGTTGATCTTTCCGTTGCGAGACTCGCGAGGACGGTGGAGACGAAATCACATAATTCAGGCTGATGTTTTTCTCGTATCGTCGGCGGAGCGCAGTTCTGTGATCAAACAAGAAGCCGTTGGAGTACATGCGAATCAGACCACCGTGGTTGGCCAATCATGTCGAGCAAGGTCGATACCACGAAAAAGCAATCAAACAGCAGCAGAGGGTCAACGGTCACCGTTTGCGCATAAATTGGGCGGTGAGCGAAGGGCTTTAGGTTCACCTGAAAGTCTCGGTGACAGTATCATGATGAGGGGAACCACGCATTCTTTCTCATGATCGATGTGAACGCATGACCTTGTTCAGCAAAAAGATGATGCCACGTTCCCAGATCCACCACAACGAACTGGAGCGACTGAGAAGTTTATATGGGAAGAGCCATTCGTCCGATAGAGGGTCGACCTTTGTGAACCGAAGCGGAGTCCCACCGGGGAAAGAGAAGAGAAATAGATTGACGTTCTTGTGAGCGAGATTGTGTCATGGCAGGCTCGAGAAGAAAAAAGTGCGCCTCGAAGAGTAAGCAGCCCCCTCCATGTATGACCAAAGACCTGAATTAACGTCATCGGAATGAGTCCTAATCCCGAGGATGCGCAACACGAGGCCGAAAAGTGCTGAAGAGCGGAAAATTGAAATGTCTTGTCAAAGGCTGAAAGAGCTTGAAATGCACGTCACAGGTCGACAGTTGCCTTGGGAGGTCGCGAAAAAAGGCCCGCGTCGAGCATCGTAAAATTGTGGGGGACGTCGGGGGAAGCAAAAGCCGAGAGGGGGTGGGGGAGCCAAAAAATGCAGAAACAAGGCAGAGAAGAAGAGAGACGGAGGAAGCTTGACGATGAGACTCGGTAAAGGGAAACCTCAAGTGGTGTTGCCATGCAAACATGCGCAGGCTAATACAAAAAAGATTAGATTAGGGTTTCATACTGGTGCCGCGGAGACTGAAATAGTGCTTCGGTGCCTGAAAACGCTCGGACTTGACCGGACTTTGAGCAGTGAACCAAGTCGATCCGAGCTGCAGAAATGACGCTGTTTTCATTTCCCCTCAGTCAGCCAGTCGTCTGACAGCGCGAAGCCCAAGTGCAGTATGTATATCGGCGTTATGATCTTCTCACTACGGACTCGCAGATCAGCCCACGTTGCGCTACTTACGGCCCAGATAGATCGATCTCGGACGGGCGAGGTCGATTCGCGGTTCGTAACTTGAGTGAACCAGCCAAGGTACTACCGGCCCTGCGTAGATTTTTTTTTCACACAAGCCAGCCCTTGCAGTGCTCCTCATTTGCCGACTATATGGTCTCCTGGTTCGCGTTCAACAACACTAGATCGGGGCAAGCTACCATGTGTGCACACCTCCACTGAATGTCTCTTTGTCGCCTCGTCATAGCCGCCGTGCAATTTTCCGGACCTTCCCATTCCTTTTTATTACTCTACCTGCCAGGTCTCACTTTCACCTCCATAATTTCCTCCCTCCCCCCTTGATCTCTCTCTAGTCCCCATCCCACCAATGTCTGCCTCGTCATCATCACGAAGACGACGCGCTGGGAGCTTCGTACCCTCGCTACCGACAATGAACGAGATGCCATCATCACAAATGCGCCCGTCGCATCGTCCATCTCTGTTGGCTGCAAACTATGACCCGATAGAGTAAGCAAACTGCTCCATGATGTCTGAGACACCCCCTCCTCATCGTCCAACCACTAGCGCGCTTCATCAATACCTGAACGTGTCACGAATCGCCATTCCATCCGGTGTTCCGCCATTTCCTCCCTCTGTCGATATGCCCGTGACGCGTAGTGGTCCCCTTCCAACACACGCCCTCGCTCTCTTCGAAACAACGAGTGTAGGACCGTCTCAGTGCCACATACTTCCTATCGACGGTCGACTCTACTCGAGGGGCTTCGCTTCAGACATACTGTCTCAATCTGGGCCCGACTTGACACCTCCTTCACCGCGGACAGTCCCCCAATCATCACATCCAATCGTCACTCTCCCCTTGATTCCGTGTCCGGTCCCACACCTTCCATCCGTGGCTCTCCTGCTGCTCTTCGGTATGGGCCTCGAAACACAAATCAACACCATGGCATGGCGACTTCTCCCACCGCACGTCATCGAAGAATTCCCCAACGCTGCAGCAATGTCTCAAACGATGGTCCGAATGGGGGAAGAGGAGTTTATGGGTTACATGGGGTACAACCAAGGCGTTTGGAAAAACGTCCTGGCGTTGGGGCCGCAGGATAAGCAGTTGGTGGAGATGATCAAGACTGTCTGGAATGTCACGGCCGATGCTCATCGCAAACGTCAGCGCGGTTACGCTCGGCGGTAAGCATTGCTTATCCCAGATGGTGCTTTTTCGTCCCTTGCCATTGTCCTCGCTTGCTTTCCTCAATATTTCAATCACAGCAATCCTTTTCTCGCCTATTTACCAGGGCACATCGGGCGAGACCCATGCGATCGAGTCCAGACACCTTTGACCCTTTCTTACTTCGCTTCACGTAATAATTCACGTCTCCTTTACCTCACACACCGGACTCGACTCGCATCCTCTCAAACCACTTCTTGTATCCGTCGGCTCGCCTATCTTGCAGCTTGCAATCTCTCTCCCCTTGCTTCCCTTGCTTATTTTGTTCATGCTTTCTCCGTCGCATTTCCAAGTCTCTTGCATCAAGTACTTATATAATTACATAGCTTTCGCTTCGCTGACATTGTACCACCCAGTCGAGTTGATAGTTGATAATCTGTGGTCCCTACCTACCATGCTTCACTTCACCTATACCCGTCAATCCAAGGTCTTCGTCTCCTACCACCATTCTAGACGATATATGTAGTATCCCCCCGCCTTATTACGCTCTTCTCGGATCCGCTTTTACGAATTGTAGTCATCCTCCGATAGTTGTTAATGTTCATTGCTACCCCCCATTGCCTCACGACCTTATCCACTTCTACCTGTGCGAAGACATCTTTGCGCACGCTCCGCTTGTTGACCGGTACGCTGATTTGGGGACGCCGAGCGAAGCCGTCGTTGCCACTTCGATACTTACTCATATGAGCTTGAGGTTAGCCCTGTCCGAAACGCCCTTGTCCTCTTATTCCGCCGACCGCCTCGTCCTGACTCAGCCAGCGGAAAGTCCAAGTGTAGAGTATGTACGTACAGACCAGAAGGTAGGTAACGACTCACGAGTACAACCGATCAGCTCGTTTGGCGGCTCCCGAAGGCGATGGGGTGATTTATGACCTTTTTGGGATTGGTAAAGAGCAGTTACCTGAACGAACCGATCATACTTGCAGGCCCTTGAAACATGTCATGCGGGTGCCGTAGACAAATGGCAGCAAATGGCTTGGACCCGGGTACATTGTGCGTTGAATTATGGATTTTTTCGACGGGGCGCTGGGGTGACCTCCCAGTCCGTTGTTGGCGGAGATGAGAATGAGGACTAGGAAGGAGAGAATCGGAGAGTCCAGAGGGATGGAGATAAAGACCGCAGTTACGCACCAAACCAGGGATGGTGGTGTTGCSGTGGTCTCAGAGAGAGAAACATGCACCTCCGAAGGTGGAAGCTTCACCCAATGTTCGGGGCTCGGTCCTTCAAAGCGGCACGGCCTCTAGCCTCCGTTCGGGATACGCRGGTGGTCGATACAAGGGGTAGATGTGCATCTATGTTTAGCGATGACGCTCGCGAAGTTTCTGGGAACAAACACGCGATTTTAGTCCCTTTACTGAGGGCGAATTGAGAGAGAAGTCAGCCAATGATTCAACAATGATTAAGATAGACGGCGAACTTGGTAGGCATTGACAAACAAACCTGCTGCGTTCAGGCAGACGAGACCTGTTGGTTTGACAACCGCCATATGCACGTCAAGTTGCACCAGGTCCATAAATTCGAGTGCGATAACTCGTAGAAGGGGAAACCGATCCGACGCGGGCCCGTATAGACTCGATCAGGAGGGACCAACAATGTCAACCCTGGAGCGCTCGTGGCTTTGAGTTGTAAAACAGGGTCGTCGGGGATAAACCTATCTTCCCCCCCTTCCATAATACTTGTCGGCGAAATCAGCTACTGGGCTTTGACTTGTGTATAGCACTAAGCTTAACAAGGTGATTTGATTCTCAGCATGGTTCGTGGGGTGGGCTTGAACCTACCGCCTCCACTCGGCCTCTACAAGTCGAACGTCGAACATAATTATCACCGGAGAAACGGGTTTGATGAATGAAGCGTCCCCTGGAGTCTCCTGCTTGAGAACTTGAGAAGAAAGGGCTAAATCCTCTCCATGCTCGATGAGTGTCCGGTGCGGGACTTATGATGGGTGTGCCAATCGATAGCGGTTCTATCCAAAGTTGCCTCAGGGATTTTACTATTTAGGGGTCGAATCATGGTCACGTGGTCCTGTTGAACGCGACGCGCTCAGGGTTGTCCGGGAGCGCTTTTGCTTTGTCCCACAACCTTCGTCTGCGTATGGTGGCCCCGCCATTTCGACCTCGACATCCATCAAGAAACGTGTCAACTTCAAGGTAAAACCGCCAAGCAATTGTCCTTCAAGATTCCTAAAGCTCACCATCGTCCTCAATGTCGAATACGACGCAAATTTTATTCAATTCTCCCGCGCTTCATTCACTAAAGCGGGACCAACTTGTCAAGCTATGCAAGATTCACTCTATTAAGGCCTCCGGGAAGAATGTGGATCTCATAGAGAAGCTGAAGCAACATGCACTCACTTTGCAGAGCGCTCAACAGGAGGAGGCAAATGATGCTATGGAGGGGGTTGAAGAGGAAGACACCGTACGGTCTGAAGTGGAAGCAGTGCCTAGCGGCGCGAATAGCTCAAGTAACCGTCAAATGCCGCGACCGAGTGAACAGTGGGAAGTTGTGATGGATAGTATCGAGGAAACCGACGAGGGCTCTGGTTCTTCCCAAAATACGGTTTCTTCCAAAGGGACATTGCGCACACTTGCGACTGGTTCAAGTGGCACAATAGCAGGGGAATTTGGCACTTCATCTAAATGTAAGGTCTTTGTTTCCTTAGCTTCTTTGTCACAGCTGACGGTGATTACTTTGTCCCTCAGCCTCCGTCTCGTCTTCCATAAAGGCTCTTGCAACATCTCTGGGCCTCAATCGTGTGAAGGGAGGCTCCTCGAAATCCATCGCCAGTCTTGCAGCTAGCAACTCCATGGAAACTTCCTTCGCTTCTGTTCCTTCTAGCTTGCCATCGTTGTCCAACGTTATGAAGAAACGCCTTGATACGGATGAGGAACTTATCGCGGCTTCTGTGCCTTACTCTTCGATTCCCGAATCTACAGAACCTCCTCAAACTGATCATCTAACTTTTGTCCCTCCGTCGCGTTTCCCTGGAGGATTCGGCGATGATACGGACAGTGACGCAGTCATGGAGGACTCCGCGCCACTTCCTGGACATCGCCTTCGACCTGGCTTACCTGCACCCKCTGCACCAGACGTACGGATGAGTCTTGGGTTGAACACGCCTTCTAAAGGTGCTGGTCCCGCTACGACTATCCGCTTGGTGTCAGGATCGAATGTTAACGGCTCCTCGGGCGAGACGAAGAAGGAAGGCGGCGCCTCAAGTGGCTGGAATAACACGACTTGGTCTGGAGGTGACACGCCTAAATTGAAACCTTTTGCTACATCCTTCGACTTGGTGTTGAGCCCAGGGCGTATTTATCCGTCGCTTCCTCTTGACGATTTAATGGCAGCCAAGAACCCAGCAACGCCAACTAAGTCGGGCCCGTCCAAACCATGTTTATCTCCCCCTCGTCCCGCTCCTTTCGTTTTCGGATCGCCTTTACCACAACATCGACTCTCCAATGCACAATTTCAAGACGCCGCAAAGAACGTCTTGGAAGAGATGAATAAACGGCTTCTGGATGACGGCGTTCAAGGCGTTAGCAGCGATGTCCTGAAAGGCCTCGATCCTTCGCGACGCGTCGACCTGTCCGCTGCAATCAAAGCCGCCTCGCCTTTGAGCAAGGCGCAGACACGGGAAGCCGAACGCGTGAAAGTCCGTCAGAAGTTCGAGCGAGCTCATGAAGAAGCATTTGAGAAGATGGCGGGCATTAACGAACCGATTGGGGTTGGTAAGAAGAGGAAGTCTAATGTGCTCATGGAGAGGAGTGATAGGCGGGCCTCAGCTGGGGTCAGAAAGCGTTCGAGTGTTGGTGTTGGCATCAGGCAAGGCGGGATCGGTGTTCATCGTACAAGCGGTGTTCGGGTCATTAGTGGCGGAAGAAGGAAAGCTGCCAATATGCTTCCTGGCGGCTTTGGTGACGATGAGGGCAGTGAGAGCGACGAGGAAGATGAACCCGCTCAAAACGATGATAGGGAGAGTAAGCGCGTCAGGGTGGAGGAGGAGGAAGCGGCTCAGAAGGCCCAAGAAGCTGACGAAGCTAGGAAACTGAAAGAAGAAGAGATCCTTCGACGCAAGCTCGCCCGGAATAAGGCTGCTCGAAGGAGTAGTATTGCAGCTGCTCGTCAAAGTATGGGTCGTGGAAGAGCAAGCATTGGGAGAAACGCTGCTGGTACGTATTATTTTCATCCACTCACGCTCCTTTCTGAAGAGGACGCTCTATAGCTCAACCAAAACCCAAGCCAAGTCGTTTTGGATTCCTGAGCTCCGCTAAGAACCTAGTTACTGGGATGTGGAAGAGCAAACCGGCAGCGGCTCCTTCGGTCCCCAAAAATACCTCCATCCCCATCCCGACCAAATCAGCCGCTGCACTTGTCCCACCGCCGTCCAAATCAGTCAAGGCCGACTCATCCAGAAAAGCGTCTGGTTCCATCAACGCAGCGAGGGAGTCATCATCACTACTCAAGCCTCAAGCGGCGGATAAATCAAGTACAGTCAAGTCCAATTCTAGTGGTCGTTCTAGGAGCCCCATACCCTCATTCGGGGCCACAGCTGACAGCAGCGGGACTCAAAGAACTTCCTCTAGGTCTTCGTCTATTGCGAAAGGATCAAACATCCGAGAACGCTCTATGGGCACCCGGCCTAGCACCCTCGGTACTGCGGTCGGCGTACAAGGTACATCGAGGGTATCTTCTATGGGTATTAAGAGCGGTCGTGCCTCTACCATGACCGACTCAACATCCAATGACTCGAAAATTTCAAAGACCTCGCTTCCTAGACCGACTCCGCGACCCTCAGCGACTTCAAGGCTTATGGCTCCGACGGCAAGTTCTTTGGCTAAAACCCATGTCCGTGGCAGTTCAATTGGTTTGGACGTTGCGAAGGAAAAGGAAAACCATCCTCGCTCACCGGGAGGCCTTGCTACAACCCCCAGTCCCAGACCTGGGGTCTTCAACAAGCACTTCTCGCCGTCACCAACTGGTATTCCATCACCCATCAAGCCAAGTGGTTACTCCTCATTCGGACAGGCCGTAGCTACCATGGCCGGATCTTCCACCAAGGAGGTCTCCGAACTAGCCCCCAAACCTAGGTCGTTGAATGGTCGGAAGCCTCGGATATCAAGGTCCAAGGTTATCGCCAAACTTGCCTCACAACGGTCCGCCTCCGGGTCTAGTGGGAAAACCTTGAGGCCAAGCCTTGACGCGGGACGTGCTGGGCGGACAAGGTCAAGTCTCGGGGCCAAGGTTCACCGGGAGAGTCTCGGAGCTGGCCTCAAGAGCGGGAAAGGAGAAGCTATCCTAATGGCCAAACGCAAAGCAAGAGCTAGCGAATATGCTCGGAGAAAGAGTCTGAAAGAGCCAGGTCAGATGAATGTGGACGATTAAACTGAGTTATTTTCCTTTCTCCCTCAAATTCGGACATTCCCTTCGCTCGACGCTTCCACTCTTTCCCTTCATCTTTCTCTTATCTTTCTCCGGCTTCCCATCTCCCTAATTCGTATATTCCTGTAGCCTGAATGAGTATTGTATGTTACGATGTAAGACGAAATTATATCCTCTTGTAAATAGTATCCTGATGACAAGGACGCCAACTTGACCCAAGCTATGGTAATTGTGGTAAACGTGCAAGATTTCTGGGGCGGATTGAATGAACTTAGTATGGCAACAGGGTCGCGGTCGTCTGAAGATCGGTCTGCGCTGCGCCCATGGTCTTGACGGCTGGCTCGACGTCACCTGAACCAGCTTCGTATGTTTTCACCTCTCGACACCCGACCACATGTACTTTGCGTCCCGATTCCCGATCACACCTTAGAGGGAAGCATATTGACTACGCCCGAACCCTGGAACAACCCTCGATGTTGTCAGTCGGTTCCTGGACTAAACGCTAATTAGAAGGGATAGTCATATTCGAGTTGGGCGGTATTAACTGCCAAGAACTCATATACTTGCAGGAATTAACAGTGAACACCGGTCGTTATGTTTCGTCGCAGGCCTCATAAACATACGGTGACAGGAAGAACGCTAGCATGCGCTGACGGGACGCTAGCTGACATGGACTGACAGTCACCCGGTGGAGAATATGTAGGCGATGTTAAGCGACGTCCAGAAGCTGGCCCAGCCGGGAGAAGAGACAAGATGTCGAAATGTAGATCAATTTTAACTTTTGTACATGTTGAGTGCGTCATCGTCGTCTCGTAGACCTAATTTTCATTTTCAATTTGCGAAGGCCGCGCGATAAACCAGTCTTGAGCCGCTAGAGCGCCGTCTATGTAAGCAAAGACGAGGACAGATGGAACGGCAAGAGTGAATGGTACTTTTAGCAATAAAGGGATCCCCCGGGGAGCTTCATCGGCCCAATATGCTGGACTGTGCGGCAATAACGATTGACGATGAGCAATCCTGTCTTGCAGCAAGTCTTCTTGAGTGTTCATCGGCTGTGCACGTCGTCAGCATCTGGGATATCGCAGCAAAATGCATGAGATCGGCTTACCGGTAGTTCACTGATTTGTTCATCATTGCGCGTGTAGTACGTTGAATGTCGATAAGGGTAGTTGGACATTCGTCCGAGTCATTCGTCAAACGTCAAGGGGGGAAAAGATGGTCGTCGTCGTGCAAGTAGCGGTCGGGGATCAGAGCAGTTATAGCCGCAGCAGGTTATGCCTAGTAACGCCTCAGAAGAATGACTCTGAGTCAGTGACACCCCCATTGGAACGCGCGTCGTTTGAGTTCAAGGCATGCAAAGCAACATCAGAGTTCGTCGTCGTCTTCGGGGACGGGGTAGGAAGTAAGGTCATCCGATTCCCCATGACTGGATGATCAAAAAATATATACGTACAATCACCGACGATGCCTGCGAGCTACCCAAGAGGAAGACAAGGCAAAAGAACTAGTTACCCTAATCCTCCTAATTAACTCCGCTTTCGGTAACAAAGCGTCGATTTTTCTTGTATTTCGGATATCACAAGTGATGACCAGAAGTGATGAGGTGATCCTACCCTGCCCCAAACTCGAGTTGCAAAGGAACCGAGCGACCGATACAGTCGAAGAGCGCGTATTAGTGTTAATTGAACCGGTAACACTGTTGACCCATCCGGGGCTTGCTTGCCTCGAGGCAGACTTCGCAAAAGATGATCACGAAAGTATAAGAAACGGTAGCTCGGGAAATCGCATTCTGTCCTCAATAGAAATAAGGGTATACCTAGATTTGCATAAGTGACGAAGCCAGACGCCAGATTTACTGTGCGAAGCACTTACCGATATGGCAGTAGGGAAACTCATCCATGGCGAGCGATGTAGATTCCCACTGCAATGAAACCTAGACACATTGATTTCCCTTGATGGTGGGACCTTCGTAACATTACATCTTTGGGGTTGTGGCAGCGCAACATAGAAATGCATGCATGAATGAAGTCGATGTGCTCGCCTGACTGCACAGCCAATACTTACGACTTCTATCTGGTAATGGAAGACAAGATGGGTATGGACTAAGAGTTTATACGTGCCACATAGATGATGCGAGTTAGNNNCNNNCAGAAGTGCCGAGATGAGGTTACATCTCAGTTGTAGATCAAAGAAGCATCAAAGCATCACTCACATTGCTGTGCCGTTCAGATAAAGGGCCTCCGAGCCATTGCGGCATACGGAGCCAGTTGTCGATCCCTAGATGATGGGTCCGCAGCGCACCGTGTGGTATTCGAAGAAGCAGGACTTCTTGGACCCCTCGCAACATTGAGAACGTTTGATGGGATCCCAGGCTGCCTCGCCGTATTTGAGTGAATCTAACACGGAAGTAAAGAAGTCATTTTTTGGAAGRAAAAAAANCTTACCAAGAAAATAATGAAGGCCTTAATGGGAAGGCTCGAGTTATGAATCGATCGCGCCATCTGTGTCATGGCAGGACGTGCAAGTCCTATGATCGGATGACTGTAACCACGGCCAGTGAAACAGGCCAAACCGGTGAACCACGTTGGAAGGGTCTTGCTGGGGGCGGATAGAGCAAACTGGTGGATATCCTTGACAGGTGAACGTCTCTAGGCGAGCATTCATTCATTCGAGGAACTCAGGAAACATAGGGAAAGCTTCAAATTCAAAGGTCATAGTTGAACATAATTTGTGACTTGTCCTGACATTGCGTTTAGTAGAGCAGCAATTTCGCAGCGAGTAATGGGGCCCTCACCGATTCAGGATTTCAGACGGAGAGGTTGTTATGGGCTAAGAAATCCAATGACGAGTTGTTTTACTTGGATGGATGTGCCCGCAGCTGGCTATTATGCTACGTTTGGGCTCCATTAGCAGCTCCTCGTTGGCTCAGTTGGTAGAGCGCCTCACTAGTATCCTTACAAATGAGGAGGTCAGTCGTTCAAATCGGCTACGAGGAAATGTGACAGGACTGGGAAGGTCCGTATTTACGTTTTGCATCAACACTTCTGTCGGGCAAACAAAAACMAAAAAAAGACATCAATTTACAGCCCCTTACAAAGCATCTTCCCTCTTGCAACTTGAGCTTTACACAGCTGTATCTCCGTAGGCATAGCCAATATTGAAGCCAACAAGATACCCGAAGAATCCGAGAACCCAATCGAGCCGATTTTGAATTCACGTTCTTGACGCGTACGTTCAACGTCATGGACGCTGTGTGGGTCCGGCTGCTCTTGGTTGATYCGGTAGAATACATTGACGCTGGGTAGCAAGAATGAGTTTATCAGGGAGAGGAAGACGGCGTTAGAAGTTGTAGCTTACTATGCGAGACCTCCACATATTCCTTCTAAACTCACGAGGAGGAAAACCATCGTTACGCTCATCCCTTCTGAGTCTTCAGGGAAGAACCCAAGAGCAGCCTCTGAAGCCAGAGTCAACAAAATGACCCCTTGAACAATCGCAGGCATAGGAAGAAGTTTCGCTGGTAACGGAGGCAGGCCAAACGATATCGAGGAACGGGATAGGAAGACGGTCGTCTGATAGACGAGCTAAGTAAGGCTGTAAGTGAGGGTAGTGGGCGACCAGGAGGGTAGGACATGCATACCTGCCATAGAGGATAGTAGTCTCGGACAGAATGGACAATCTTGCTGAGAAGCCAGTACTTCTCAGATGACGGGACGGGGTAGAGGAGTGTAGGTGCAATGCCTTGATTGATAGTGTACTCGAACTGACGTTCCATTTTCAGCTTGTCTCTGAATTGAGAGAGTGAATGATAAATCACGCACCAGATACACGCAAACTTAGCCATAACATCTCTGTTATAAACCAGGCATCTTTCGTGAAGATAACAAGGGAACTTACACAGCGGAARCATGTATTTCATCAACATAGGCCGGACCAATCTCCACTTGTCACTAGCCGTCAAAGCAACATCCCGCTTGACCGCAGTGAGTATACTTCCTTCCTCCTCTCCCAGTTCGTCATCGGCTGAAGCAAGAGGTGTATAGGGTAGCGAGGAGAAACTAGTTGTGAGGTCGCGTTCTTCATAAGCAGATGAAGCGTCCGTTTCTAAGAATTCTGAGGGGGATGGAAGGAGGAAGAAATATGTGAGGGGGATGACTAGTGGCATGACCTAAGGACATTGGAGGGTGAATAAAGGATCATGAAGGAAGAGGGGGGACGTACTGAAGAGAGGCCGACACCAACTCGAACGCCCAACCCTCTGACTTCCCACCATAGGAATGCACCGACGAGACCTGCGGCACCTGTGCCCGAAGCAAAGTACCTATGAGTGGTCAGCGATGACACCACAAGCGGAGAGTATTATGATGGAGCCATGACCTACCCAACACTATGTCCACCAACAGAAGGTGGCGCATAAGTCGTCGATAATTGGAGGAATGTGAGTTCGCCAAGACCTATGAAATATGAATGACGATGAACATGATATCATCTAGCAAACGCGCATACCCGATGAAAATGAAGCTAAACAAATCCCTAGCAGTCTCATGAACAGCGTATCGAACGCCGAAACCACCTGCGGGCGATTACACCATGTTCCATGTCCGAAAGAACAGAGACAGCGTGTTCACTCACCACCATTCCCAGCACACTCAACAAACAACATCCAATCAGTCGTTTAGTGTATTGTATTCTCCCTTTGAGCAGATACGGCCATCCCAGCTTTGCTACGAGCGATGGAGCGATATTGCAGAATGCTATTATGCCCTTCGGCGTAGAAGGCGGTACGAGATCTAAAGCAGCTGAAAGAATTATCACATAGAGTACTTTGGTTCAAAGAGTCGAGTGATCCGTCAATTACTGCCACATCCAAGGCGTAGGAAGGCTCACCGTTATTGATTAATCCGAAGAGAAAGAAGGACGCAGCCAGCTTTCTCATTAAGCGTGTATCTTGGCCTGCGTCGGCTAAGTTCACACAAATCTACAGAAATGAAGCATGGATATGCTTACCCTTCGGAAGGTACGAATCATCATCAGGCTCGTCCGATGCAGAGAACGCCTGCCCGAGCCTCTCGCCTAGTAGCGGAGTACTAGTTCCGTCTTGGTGGGTTTCTGAAGCCATGGTTGGCTGCAGTTCGTAGTGTTCAGCCGTCGTCAGAGCAAGGGACAATCTATCCCGTCGTGCCTGTAACGCGCAAAGTATCGAGGGGACGAAGAGGCCTGTCAACACCAAGCATCTGCCCCGAATGTTTGTTTCTCGGATAGTTCCCGTTTTAACTTTAACTCCACACATGTTGGATAGGGGTACATTGGTTATACGGACGCCGCGAGTTACGGATACACAAGAAGGCCAATGCTAATACAGCAGAGTAACCAGACATGAAACTAGGCATAGAAATAGGCTGTTATGTATATACGGGGGATTATCATATATGAAGGTTGTCAACGTTCATGATCAGGCGGTGACGAGCGCTGTGATGGGGGATGGGAGGGCGGGTTGGGAAGGTCTTAGGTCAGACCATAACCTAGAAGTAGGAGAATGGCAGCGCTCCAAACTCTTCATGGGGCTGTCCTTCATAAAGACTGCCATAGCGATCCTTGAAGGTAAGTACAAGGGATATCCCATGATATCCTATCCGGAGTCAAGCTGGCTGAGAACCTCTACGTCAGCGGTGTTAATCAAGTAGAGCTCTTCGAGTAACTCACCTATTTGCGCCTGGATTGTCTCCAGAGGGGAGACCTACAACCAGTAGNTTCAAGGGGGGGGGGGAATAAATATGAAGTTGGATCAAAATCGCGGATAATTTTGCAAAGAGGAAAATGCGTCCTTGATGATGTGTGACTTTGTATTAACGATGCATTTGTGCGATAAATGGAGACAAAATCCGGAAGCTATAAAAATCATACCGATAGCAATTCATACCGATAGCAATGGTCTTATTTAATCCGACTTGACACGTTCGTATCCATCCTTGGATGCCCCTCCTCCCCAACCGAACCAACTTGCGCGAGACTGCGCGTCGGGCCGCTTGGTAGTAAAGCCGGCTTGATCGTCACTGGCACCGTGATCGTCCTCAATGTCACTGGGCACTTCGATCTCTTCGAAACGAGAGCTGGACATGTTTCGTTGCCGTACATCGGACGAAGACGAGTCGCGAGAGCTCGATGCAGAAGGTCGGTCGCCTTTCAAGGTGCTGGGCAATGTGACGGGAGGGGGAATGGGTGAGTCGGGCGTTTCCTCCAAAGCAGCAAGCTCAGCTTCAAGCTGACGACGGCGCTCTAGGACAGATTGCTTCCTAGAGTGTGCAGGAGGCGTAGCAGGGGGTGAATTGAGAAGACTTGGGTTCGCTCGCGTGCTCGCTGTGGCTGCTGCGCCTTGTCTTAACAGTGTGGCACCGGAAGCAATGATCATTGGTCCGTATGACCTCCACATTGAAGAAACGATCTGCATCGGTCCGGAAGCTGGGTCGCCCATCGTAGGTGGCTGACTGGCGCTTATGTCGGAGACGCCTCCAGCAGGCACGAAGTTGGCATGTTGGCCCTGCTGCGGTTGCTGTCCCAAAGACGCAGCAACCTGATCCCACAGAGCACGGAAGCGTTCTTGAAGGAAAGCGTAGACGCGGGCCTTGAATGATGCCAGTGTTGCATCGATTTGGGATTCATGAGTATGAAAGAACGGCTGGAGATGATTGATGTAGAGATAGGATGAGCCGCGTGTTTGAGGCAAGGCAAGATAGAGGAGGAATATGGTCTTTAGGGTGTAGTACAGAGGGATCCTAATCAGTCGTAAGCCACGGTGCACACCTCCCTCAGACTACGCATGGCAGAAGCGTACCAGGAGATGAGCCATTCTGCGACGTACTCAACGCCGACGATGCATCCTAGCACAGACCAGTACATCAGCCATCGTTCCAGCTCCTCCTCCGACGCTGGTCGCTGGCTCAGCGTCTTGTACGACGCGTAACCGGGGTAGAGAAATGCCCCTACAGAGCTGTATTTGAAGAAGTGATATTTAGGCACCCATGAAAGGCCTTGAGTCCAACCATACGCACCTAATGATCCTTGAGGTGAGATAGAAAAGCATGCAGATTGTCAGTTATTATGTGAGATCAAGGGGAACTTGGAAGCAAGAGGAGAGGCCTGTGTCGAAGTGGTGGGCCGTCCCAACGAACGCCCCTGGTGCGAACTAGTTTCCCAGTTGGGAATGTGTTTGAACCACAATCGCGCAGGAACGACTTCACAAGTAAGTACAAAACGCGTTCACCTGGTCTTCGTTTGCCCATTGACGACAACCTCCCAGTGGTCTCGTATAAAGGCTGATTATGGCTCGTCGTCGAGGTCCCCGTCTAACCCTCGCCAAAAAGAAGAGACCATCCAAGAGAAAGAGGAACTCGGATATTAGCTTCCTGCCTACGGACGATGAATATGAAACAATGCAGCCATTTGGCCGCTTCAATGGTAAACTAAGCTTCACCAGTACTTAGAAAGGAACGATAACGCGTGTTCATCTTAGTGGTCGATGACGATGGAAAGTCATTCATCTTCAAAGTTGGGGACAAGTAAGTACGCATGAATCTACCCCTTTCCAAACCACTGAAAAGCTAACATGGGCTTAGTGCGTTGATTCTTCCAGCCGACTGCGAAGGAGTCTCTGTTCTTCCTGAGGAGAATTACTGGGTTGGGAGGATCAAGGACATTCGGTCGCGTCAAGTTGATGCTGATGTACGTCGCGTTGGAAGCCACTTCATATGGGCCACCGCAGGCTCATTTATTTCTTGCAGGCAGAAGTCTGGGCCAAGGTTCAATGGTACTTTTCTGCGGAGGATACCAAGTCAATCATCCCTTCTTTGTGAGTGTCGATGTTTAATATGCACGGACTCAGAAATGTGATGGAATCCCCAGTGACATCTCAGCTTGTTCGCCATACGAGCGCCTACTTTCCAATTCCTATGACTACGTATCATCTTCGTCTTTCGAAGGTAAGCTACCCGTCCTCTTCAAGTTCTGCGGCTACTGAAATATTCAGAAATACAGCACCAGTGAAAGTCAAGCGATACTACGAGGATAGTGTTGCCCAACACGACATCGACGATGATGAGTTCTTCTTTCGCTACGAGTTAGAGTGCGATCGGAAGCGTCTGACTCGGTTAATCCCCGAGAACGAAGGCGAAAGTGAACAAGCAAGCCGGGTGCGCCTCTGGTTCCTACACCTCATAGTGGCGTAGCCGCTCACTCCCTTGTGACAACTGCAGCAGAAACCGGGAGCGAACACATGCATATGCAAGCGTCCTTACAACATTACCGATGAATCAACATTACTACACTTTTGCCCGCGACCTAAATGCCGTCGATGGTACCACGAGAAATGCCTCAAAGGTATCAAGTCGGTTCGCAAACCTCCACTACGCAGCGCGGACTTGGAGTCTCGTAATCTGTACCTAGAAACATCACCCCTCACGGACGATGTCGTATCATTACCAGTCGACCCGGAGCCGCCGATATCTCCACCTACGAAAAAGCGACGCGGTGGGACAAGCCAACATCGAACTGTCATTCCAATGGGCGACGCCCAAGATTCATTGCCTAAACAACGCTTTGACGCTCTACCTGACGAATTACTGTTAGCAGCTCAACAGCCCATCGTCAAAGGACGAGCTTTGGGACCTGGCTATATTGTCGGAAACATCCAGATGGTCGTCGACGCTAGGAAAGCTGTCTATGCCGTGATTGACGGCGAAGAGTTGACCGACGACTGGGACGATCTGGTAAATTCCCGCGCTGCGTTGATAGAGGATTCGCTTCCGCTTTTTCTATGTCCACAATGTCGTAGCGTGATATGATTGGAAAGGAATACGAAGAGGTGAGCTCCCCCTTGCTCTTATCTACTTCGCTTGGCCCGTTCATCACCTGGACATTTACTAAACATACCTAACTACAGGACTCCCTGTTGCTCGTTCGTTGCTTTGCAATTTGGATACATTGCGTTACATAAGTTCTTTTCATCGCGGCCTCAGTTTTTTTTCATGTGCGTCGCTTTATCGAGTTCTTTTATCCCACATTGGCCTCTCCCTTCGTGTGCTGATAGTGTAAGTTAACGTACGCTTCCGGTATGAAATCAAACACTCCCGTTCAAGCGAATTATGTGCGAGCATGTCACCACCCCGATCCCCCTCCCTCCCGCGATCATGATCGTGAGGTGGCGACGCCGAACGCTTCCCGGGGAATCCTTCCCCCTCCCTCTCTACTGAATACTGCATACCTCCACGACACCTATTGACATGCCTCATATACCACTTGATAACCCGGACTAGTTGACTTCCCTCACCCAAACTTTTCAGCCCAAATATTGGCGTTTTTGGGCGATCAGATCCCCCATCAATGCTCCCACTGTGAAACGCCTAAAGCCTTCAATTTGGCCTCGACGGGGCAAGACATTGACGTCGTGTCTGCGTTACAACTGACAACCTTTTTGCCCAGGGAGGCCGAAAATAGATTCTCGTTGGGTATCAGAATACGACTCCGTGACCAGACCTCGTCGGGCGTTGTGGTAAATCGAGGAAGATGTGGTAAAAGAATATTGTCCCACGTAACGCGTAACGTTGCCCGTGGTTCCATCTGCGGAAGGTAATCGCACCCTCGAAACAGGCTAATTTATCACTGCTTACGTCCGAGACGTATTAGGACTCACCAGCATATGCTCATAATAACCGGCAATAGATTTTCGATGCCTGCATCCAATCATCGACTTTCCATATCGAGAGGAAAGGGAGTATCGGATGATGCCTTCTTTCCCAGACCACGACCGTATGAATACCTGCCTCGTTGAGGTGAGCTTATCCTACTAACTCCTCTCCTACCCTCTCCCCCCTCCTTCTCAACTACGTTGCCATTTCAGTCTGTTCGAACATGCCGCAGGCTAGCAGAAGTCATGCTACGACAGCACAAAAGATGCAGGAGAAGGAAGCTAAGAGAGCACGAGGTTAGTTGTTCAATGGTCTAGACTGAGTTGATCGCACTGACGTCAAGGTCATAGGCGTCATGTCTTGCGCCGAATGTCGCAGGTCAGCACTTTCCTTTTCGTATATTTCTGCGCGTCTGACCAGAGCTTAGACTGAAACTCAAATGCGATAAGACCGTCCCTTGTTCAAGGTGCGTAATGGGCACTGTGGCTATAGTCACACTCTGACCTCCGTCGCCCTGTGTAGTTGCAAGCGAAGGGGTTGCGAATCAATATGTCCTAATGGGAGTCTCATAACCGGTCAGGGTACTCGGTGCGTGCAAAATCCCTCCTTGCGGCCCTTTCGCCACCAAGTTCACGTCCCTTAGTTTTGTCCTAGCCGATACCGAAAAGTTACACCAGAAAATCACCCATATGAGTGATCGTATACGTCAACTCGAGGACGCGTTGTTCGTGCTACAAGGAACCGTTAGCGACGAACCACATCCTCTCCTTCATCGAGACCTACTACAYGTSAAGTCRAGTATYGATTTGCATTCYGCTGTGGAATCTCTGGATGGTCCWGTYGACGCCGAGGACCCCGACGAGGCTCAGTATATTGATGCTTTCGGAACTCTGGCAATTAGGGATGACGGTGCTGCCACTTTCTACGGCAGGTCTGCTGGCTCTGAGGTCCGTACCGTGCACCCATAGGCTGGGCATGCTTATTGAACGTTTACATTTTTAGAGCCTGTTAATTGTACGGTGCTCCTTCCTCGTCATCCATTCGCACGTTTAGCTTTGACTGTTGCTACAGGATGAAGAAGCTTCACCATCACCTCCACCGACCCAACGTACCTCGCCGAACTTCACCTGGGACAACTCGAACTCCGTAGCGAATGCAATCATGAACCTATCTGAATCATTTCCTTTCTCTCCTGGCGTACATGGAATCGGTCTCCACGCTTTGGCCGACAAATTCCTMCCGCAGTGGACCGAGGCATTGAAATTGTGCGACTTCTACTTGGAACAGGCACCTTGGTTCTTCGGTGCCGTAACCAGGCGACAGCTCCACGAGGAGATACTTCCCATGTGGTATCCGGATTCCTCTGGTACTCCTCCCAGTAAGGGAACCGCTCACGACCTCGCTCTTCTCTTCGTGATATTTTGCTTCGGTGCATTGACGGACAATGCACTCCCGCCGGCCCCAGATAATGCAGTGGCTCATCAATACTTCCAACTGACCCGGGCCGCACTTAATCTGGAACCCATTATAGATCGAACACCCTCGGTCGCAACAGTTCAAACGTTATCCCTAATGGCTATCTACGAAGGCCTTTGTAGCGGGGAAAACAGCATTGAGAGAACGTGGGCACTTATGGGTCTTGCAACTAAGTTAGCTCAAAGTGTGAGTTTATTGTTCCATGCSTTCTTTTCCCGAGTTGATGCGAGCCGTTATCACTAGATTGGGCTACGTAGGCAACTMGTTACTCGCTGTCCATTAACTTACTCAAAGCTTTCGYAGATAAGGACTGCGCACGCTTCAAGCTACAGCCTGCGGAGGTTCAGAAGCGTCGTGCTCTCTTCTGGGAATTATTCATCACCGACTGTTGGCAGGTAACTCTGAATTGCAACTTCCTCCTCTCTTCGTCCATGTTCATCCCCCTTAGAGCCTTGCCACAGGACGTTTGCCCTCCTTTTCCCTTCCATTTGTTGATTGTGAGCTGCCCTATGACTCCGATCAGACCATGGCAGATGATGGTTCCATCCAACCTAGCTGTGAGTTCTAGCTTCCCCTTCCTTGATGGGGCTCTCGTATTTACTTTCCTAGTTCCTTATTGGAAGGCGCGTTTCGGAGCGGAATGCGTTTCAGCGGTAGTTCAAGGCACATTRACGTCTCGCGCGCCGAAGTACTCCATTATCCTCCGTCTAGACAGACAGATCCGTGACATGGCGTTGCCCAAGTACGCTCAAGGGGCCCCACCACAAGGTGTTGGGCTATCTCAAACTATGCAACACTTCATGCCCCTGAATTACAGGGAGCTGAGTTGAGTTTCCCCCTCTTCGCTTCTTACATATCAGACTCAAACTCATAACTCATGAAGCACTTYTATACATCCACCGCTGCTTCTTCGCCCATGCAATCTCCAGTCATCCGAACGACCCCCTCAAGAGTCCATATGCTCCTTCATTTTTAGCAGGCTATCGTAGTGCATGTGAACTCATCACGGGTCTAGAAGCGCAATTCACTCTCTTCCCGTCCCAGATTGCGAGGTTCTGGGTTCTCTGGACCCATGCCTTTTCCTCTTCCGTAGGTCTGAGTTGTTTGTYTCAGATTCACGGTTGTTACTCAACTCCTAGGAATTAAACAGGTAATGCTATCGTCAGTGGTCATTCGTTGCACCAAAAACAAGGTTGCTTCGGCGGCTATGATAGAACTGCGAAAAGCCCATGATCTATTTCAAAAGGCCTCGCAGCTGGGTGGACGCGCCGTGAAGTTCTATGTAGGAAGCCCCATGACCTGGTGGTGTTCCCGCAACTCATCGCGTATAACTTTCAGCCCATCATCCAACGCTTGTGGAACAAAGCACAGAAGGTTTATCAAGATGCTCACGACGGGAYACATCCTCCCGCTCCCAATGACATTTTCACACTGACCTCCATTCATGCGAAGAACGATGAACTTTCCATTTTTAGTGGGAAGACTCACTATGTTATCACCAAAGTATCGTCCCAGTCTGCGCCTGCTTCCGGGGAACCGTCGCCATCGCCCCCCGCAGTTCCTTCTGACTCGGATATATCTCAGAACCCTGCCTTCGCTGGTATGCACCCGAGCTTGGTTGAGCAGCTTCAAGGGTTTGAGTCGCACATCAGCGCTCAAATATGGAGGTCGCACCAAGAACACAATGTGCATGCATCGTCGAYATCTTCGACGCACGATCCACATGTTTCTGGGTCTCATAGTCACGATCATCAGTATCAAGCCCGTGATCATGCTGTCTACACTACTGGAACGTACCCAACACACACCGAAGCCGAAGTGAATGGTCACTTTGAACAACTTCCTCCSCCCGCCCACCACTCTACGCAGGCGGCYTACTCTTATAGTCATCAACCAGTGGCACCTCAACCAGCACCTCAACCTGCTGTTACTGTCACTTACCCACCACCCCATGGGCCCCCACCTTCAGTTCGCAACCCTCCTCCTGCGCACACCTCCATCGATCGGACGTATCACCACGCCCCCCAACCCGCTGCCCGATCGTACCGAGCTAATCCCCATCCTCAGCCGCAGCCCCGAACANTACCATCAACACGAGCATCATCATTACCATCATACTTCCCATTATCCTAGTCAACCCGAACCATCCGTTCCTCCTCCTCCATATGAAGCCCCACCGCAGCAAGAAACCCCGCCGATTGTCAGCCAACCGTCTATTCCCCCCAACCATTATCCTTCACATCAGGCCGTGCAACCAGTGTCGTCAGCACCCACTGATCACCCCCACCACGCTGCCCATACCGCTGCAGCGACATCTCAACAACGCAGGCCTTCGCATTATCAGCCACCAATCCAACAAACCTCTGCCCAACAATCATACGCACCTTCACACGAGGCATCACACAAACCGCCTCAGCCCCAATACGTAACACAAACAACATATTCGTCTGGTTACCCCACCGAAACACATTATGTCACTCATGAACCATCTCAAACCATCTACAGCCAATCTTATACCGCATCGCCAGAAGAAATGGTCTACCACTCCCCCGAAACCTCGGTTGATTCAGGCTCACGACCGAGTACGAGCGCGGCGACGAACTACTGGCAGCCCGCAGTTTCAGATGGGTCTCGTCTTCAACAATACTGCGAATATGTAGACCAATATACTTCATCTGAGTGCGTACAACCCATTCCATCTCATCATCAACACCATCCAGTACAGTATACTCCGGTGGCAGCTCTCCAAGGCATTGCCGCCGATGATAGTGGTCTTCAAGAAACATGGCTCGCTTACATGAACCAAGTCGGCGGCGCTCCTCGTCACTTGTTCGACGATTGATTTTCCGAGGACGTTTTCTGAGTTCTTTCTCCATCTATGCACTCTACCTAAATCACGATAAATCTGGACTTTATATGCAATATGTTTGGGCATCATCATCGACATATGTAAAACCGTAGAGTAGACTTGTTGTATAATAGACAAATAGGGTACTTTTATTTTTTCCATAATAGACGGAGTGCTAGTTCTTCATCTGCTTCAAGATCGTCTGTCCGTGATGTAGTGGATTTATGATTGCCTTTGGAGCGCTTGGCTGGAGGTGCGGCCTGCCAATGATCATCCTCGTCTGAAGAAGCATCAGGGAGGTCGAATTCGGGGGAAACGTAGCCATCGTCCTCAACCACAGGAGCCACAGCCAGATCATGACCATCATCGTCAACGTCCATCTAAGGATGACATACGTTAGCCACTCAAGTTGACGCACTCGAGGATACCACTTACGCCACGTTCCCTGTCTTTCCTCTTCCGTTTCTTCTCGCGTTTCTTCTCTTTCGCCTCTTGCTTGTCGGTCACATCAGCGACTCTCATTTTACTCCTCTCATCTTCAGCGAACTTCTTCCCCTCCTCCTTAACGCCCTCCAAACCTCCTCGCTCTTCATACAACTTATCAGCAT
>JAPEVF010000258.1:29411-58227 GCA_029747585.1 Pleurotus djamor | reverse complement strand
CCCACTCCCAAGTCGACGCAGACCCCCAGGCAACCGCCGCAGCCTACATGCACCACCCAGGCTTCTACCCGGCCTTTGTTCCCTTTGCCCCCCAACCCTATCACCCCCAATACATCATGCCCGGCAGACCCGATGCCCAAATCGCCATGCCCAGCACATACGCTTACGCACCCCCTCCACCGCACATGTACGCCAAACCCATGCCCCCAGGCCCCTCTGGAGAAATCCAGCAACCCCAGTCCCAACAACCCATTCCCAGTCGAAGCCCCCAGCAGCGCCATGCTGCCGAAGAACAACCCAAGGAGTAGTCGCTCGCTCAAGTTCTGRTTTCATTTTTTTTTGTTTACGTATATGTCTGTTGCTCATCTATCGCTCGTGTGTACTTTTTTACGTTTCTCTCTTTCTCTCTACTTGCCTCTGTGACGCTGTGTTTTCCAAACCCCCTCATACCACCTTGTGAATTTGTGAACTGTATGTAACGTGTACCTAGGGAAAAAAGGAAGAAGCGAGAAAAACCATTTATCAAATAACAGAGTACAATCAATGTATGAATTTGGGTCTTGGTGTTTCCTTTCCATTCCACTTGTACTCCATTTCCTACGTCTATGACTCTATATCCATGTTCGTATAGTGTGAGCTAGCTGTAGCGGGCACAAAAAANGCAAACCCCGAGTCCGACGCAGCTCAGCGTTTCGTGCTGAGCGGCCATCAACAAAGAAGCCATAAATACAACAACCAAGTATAATAATTTTTTTTTTGTTCTCCCGCGATGCCTCAGGCCTTGGAAGTAACTCCCCACCAATCAAATGAAAAATGATTACATCCACATTCGCATCCACATCCATTAGCTGATCATAGAGTATTCATTGAGTCCATTTATTGAATAACATCGGGATTGACATTGACATTGAGATCCTCAAGCCGCCGACGCACACCCCCAACACTCGGCCTCTCCTCCGGCCTCGCCTTCCAACAATCCTCCAAAATCCCCCACATCGCATCTCCCATCCCTCCTCCTCCTCCTCCTCTTCCCCCATTACCCCCACCCTCTTTAATTCCCCCACCCCCTCCTCCTTCCCCATCCCTTCCTCCCTTTCCACCCCCACCTCCCCCTCCCTCAACATTAACACCCCCAGGTCGCAAAGGCAACACCCTCTTGACAACCTTATAAATAACCGCCGCCGCCCTCCTCACCTCCGCATACGGCTCCCTCCCCGTCCACAACTCCAACACCGTCATCCCAAACGCGTAACTATCTCCCTCCCTACTCGGTCCGTTTACCCGCTCCTCAATCAGCTCCGGGGCCAACCACCGTGCGGAGGCGGTGTTGGTTAGTGTTAGTGAAGGTGCGGTGGGCGAGGTGATTTGCGAGATGATCTTTGACATGCCGAAATCGCATATTCGGGCGTCGCCCTGTGTGCGGAGGGTACGGAGGTGAAAAAATTGGTCGATGATAGTAAGTATTGAATATTGGATACTGAAAGAGGTGAAGGAGACCCTTACGTTCGCGGAAACGAGGATATTCGCCTACACCGTCAATTTTCCATAACGTCACCGTTAACATCATCAACGGCGTAAAACACATCCGTTCAATTGAATCGTACTTACACACTTGACTAACCCATCCACAATCAAGTAATCCGTTTGTTAGTAAGTTAATACCGCCCACAATCAACAAATNACAAAAAACCAACAAAATGAANTAATCAGCAATCACAAAAATGACCAATCGAAGAGAAATAGAAGGCAAGAAGTAAACGGAGAAGAGAAAGGAAGGGGAACTCACCATTCCCATGAACGACACCCGAGTGGTGTAGGTACTCCAATCCCCGAGCGGCGCCGATGAGCTGTATACATGTGTGTCGCGTGTCAGTGAAGGAAAGAATGAAGAGAAACAAGACAAAGAACACAGTTAATCTCCGTCTCTCATGTGCGTCACAGAATACAAGCACAAGCACAAGGACATCATGGGACAAGGAAGAAGGAAGGAATGAAGGACGAGCGAATGGAGAAGGACGAGTGAATGGAGAAAGGATGGAAAGTTAAAGAATGGGGAGTGTGTGTGCGTGAAATAGTGAAATGGACGAAGAGAGTGGAAGAACCGAAACGCATCCAACAACGAAAGTATAAACCAACTGAACACCGATCAAACCTTTAACGAAACTGGCACGAAACCAAAGAAATCAAAGAACGAAACTTGAAAGAAACCAAGTAAAGAAGTAAGTAAGGACGAAAGATTGGACTCACCAACGCCAACCGATCCGTCTCCGGATGCGCCTTCGTGTACCTAAACACCCACCACACACACACACCACCATGTCAGCATTCAATCCAATCCCCAACGAGCACAGAAGGGAATAATCGATAAATCCCCACGTACTCGAGAGCATTCCCATTCACCTGCCACGGCGACACCTACACAAATCCACAATCATAGCCAATGAGTTTGCGTGAAACGAAGATGACGATGAAAGATGAAAGATGACGAGAAAGGGAAGATGGGGTGAAAAAGGGGTGACACACACCATATGTACATGATTCCCAAAATCCGTCACGATCCCATAAAACGGCAAAATATTATCATGTTCCAGCTCGGACCACACCTGGATTTCGCGTTCGAATCGCTACCAATTTCAAAATCACCCACAACACAACACATAACATGAGAGAGGTCATTCTAACATCATGTAGCACACACCTGTTTGGCACGGGAATCAGACACCCTCACATTCCTCAACGCCTTCAACGCAACCTCCTCCCCATCCAACCACCTCCCCATCCACACATCACTATACGTCCCCCCCGCAACCGCCAACTCCCCCACCTTCGTCACCTCGCCATTCAACACTTTCACCGATGGCGGTACACCGGTGAGACGGTGTAGATCGAGGAGGTTGCGTTGGTATTCCATGTATCTGGCGTTGGTGGTGGTGGTGGTGGTGTTGGTGTTAATACTCGTATTCGTGGTGTTGTTGTTATTGGTAGTATTCTGTAGTGCACCTGAAGAAGTGGCAGCAGGTTGGACGGGGTCATGATGCTCGGCTTCCCGCATAACCCTCAATTCCTACACACACAAAGTCACCGTATTAGAACAGCATAACGACCACACAAAACACACAGCAGCGTAAACACTCACCTGCTGACCAGCCCGCATAACAATCTCCGCAGCCCTCGTCCCCCTCGCCTGCATCTCCACAACCTCATCCATATCCTGCCTCGACGTCAATATCTGCCCAATCATCTCTCTCAACTCCTGGATATCCGCGGTCTGCGCGCGTGTGAGGTTGATGGATTCGCGGTGGAGAGTGTTACCGATTATTTGGGCGTTGACCTGGTCGTGGAGAGTGTAGTTAGCTCATCAGAGAGATTCAGAGTGGAAGGATAGAGGACATACGTTGAATATACCAAGCGCACTTTCAAGCTCGCTCGTACACTGTTCAATGCCCTTCTCAATATCCCCGTTCCAAACTACACACCGAAGATAATCAGTAAAGCTCCACCAAACAAGAAACGAAGAGAGACTCACTAAAGCACTGCACACGATTATACCGCGACCAAGTCCTCACACGACGCAAAATCGTCTCCAGGACACTAAGTGCATCCATGAGCATCGCACTCCCCAGCTTCATCCATCGTTTGGAACGTTGGAAGACTAGGCTTACGGTTGCAGTTCATCCGCGCATTGCTGCAATTCCGATCCCGCAAGCCTCGAAGCATGCTCTTCCAACGCCAATATAAGCGTCGTACACCGATTCGCCAGCTGTCTAGACTTGATCTACAAAGCATACCCCATCACCATCACCATTACCATTCGTCCGCATTGATGCCAAAAAAAAGAAGAAAAAAGAATGGAATGTTAGCCCAACTACGTCATAGCCTCCGACTCATAAAACAACGAGCGTACCTTCTTCACCTGAATTTCATTACAACACCCTGCGATCTGGTTGAGGAGGATGGCAGCAGCACCGACGTAGGGAATGCCAGTGAGGGAACCAGCGATTTCGAGGGAGGTGCCCGTCACAGCGAGCACTCGGTTCATAACCAAGACAAATTCACCCAAATTAGCCGCTCGAACCCCACTCCCTTTCTTTGCTTCCTTCCAATCAGCGACATGTCCACAAGGAGTTTGAGATCGCGTCCACAGCTCGAGCCAGAGGAACCACCACCACGCGTCGCAGCGGCTGTCCCCCAGGAAGAGGAGGAAGAAGAGGAAGCAGAAGACGGTGAAGCAGTCGTCGACAAGGAACAAGCCATCTGGGACGCGCTCAGGGAAGAACATTACGAAGGTAACGCGTCCTGCCTCGCTTATGTCGATCAACACTCGGCTCAATAACCTCTACCAGCGATCGACCAAATGCCTCTGACATTGGTCCGCCAATTCACGCTGATGCGCGAATTGGACAACCAAGCACGCAGTTCGTCTCGCATCCGTCCACCTTTCCCTTTGACATGACATGACTTGACACAAAACAAAAGGCCACCTGCAAGACCTCCTCCCCGCAATCCAAGCCTACATCCACAACAGAACATCCCCTTCCACCTCCACCTCCTCCCTCACCCCCACCTCACCATCATCCTCACTATCACAAACACCAAACCGCCAACTCCTCGCCTACATCGCCAAACTCACCGACGACCTCTCCGACGCCTCCGAGGAAAAAGTAAACCTCGCACAAGCAGCCTGCGACTCCGTCGACCGCCACATGCGTCAAATCGACCAAGCCATCAAAGAACAACAAGCCGCCATCTCCCTCGGCACTAACCCAAATTCCTCTCTCGCCCCCGTCATACTCCCGGACCTCGTCCCCGTATCACGGTGGTCCAGGCCGGCGCAGGTGGAGATCAGCGATGACGATGATGATGATGATAAAGAGAGGGAGGGCCATGCCCCGTTGGCGAATCCGGTGAATGAGCAGGGCGATACGGTTCTGGGGGTTACGGAGGATACGGGGAAGAAACGATCGAGACGACCTCCGAGGAATAGATCGCACAAGACGGACGATGCGGGGAAACGTTCACTCAAGATTCTACCACCAAAACAACCAGGCGATCAGGAAGCCGAGGTATATTGTTTCTGTCGTAGAGCTCTTGATGATCATGTGCGTATCAATACATTCACCCTTGTCCCAGCTTGAACTATCCCTCATTGACGCGTTCTGTCTCATAGCTAATTGGCTGCGACAACAGCACATGCGTAACAGAATGGGTAAGCCCCCATCTCCTCTCCTTCCCCGAACCCTCCAACTAACAACCCACTCCTAGTTCCACTGGTCCTGCGTCGGAATCACCCAACCCATCGAAGGCGACTGGTTCTGCCCAGAATGTCGAAAAACCAGGAATCGTCGAAGGAAGTAAAGGAGATCTTTCGCCACCCTTTTTGCTCATACTTTTTGCTTATACACTCCTCTATCTACTCTACAATAGAACATTCTTGCACCGTGCTTATTTTTTACTCTATCCACTCTTAACTGTTAACATGCTGTATCATATCACCATCACTTCACATCACTTCATATCACTAATCTCGCTGCTTTACCGTCACTGCAGCTCAACGGGACTATGGTCTACCAAGTGAGTGTTTACCAGCTTCCAGCCACTCCGACCCCAATTCCTCCACGACGCGAGGTAATATCGCCTCCACTTTCGCTGGATCCCTCCCACTGCCTTCAAGATAATACTTGATCTACCCAAGAAATCATCATCATCAACAAATACACCCACTAAAGGATATCACACCGCACTAACCTTTGGCTCCGTCCCACTCGTCCTATCATTGATCAACCACCAACCAACCAACCAACCAACCAACACACACATCAACTCCCCGTCAGTCAATCTTCAACCATCTCAACCGAGGGACGCACCTCGTCGTAAGCACAATCTTCACATCCTCATTCTGCGCTCTAAACTGTATCATATGTCCCGACGAAAGCGGCAGCCTCGGCTCGAAACTCGGTGCATTCGTGCTATCATACCCGATCGTCAGATCAACTACGCTCGTCACCGTCAATCCAGCGATGTGCGATGGGTATGTAGCTGAGATGTGTGTGGGTGTGGTTGCTGGGGAGCGGGTGCCCGACTATATAATGGCAATGATGCTTATGAGATAGGAAAGATATAGAGGTGAGGGAGGCTTACTGGATAATCCCGTACGCGCTTGAATATAGCATCAATTGTTGCTGGGTCCGTGCAGATAAAATAGCTGTTACTCGTCTAAACGAACCAACCGTTTAAACTTTAATCAACCCCAAACCTCACCCACAATGGAAACGCGATCTCATGACATACCTTGAAAAAGCCGTATCTTCACCCATATCACCAACCACTCAGTTCCCACCGAGGAAAGAAAAAGGAAGCGGAGATGACTCACCGTTCATAAAGCTGCTTCATATACGAACTCGCCGTATATCCCTCCCTTCTCAGCGACGTCACAAACTCAGCGAACGATACCTACATACCACCCACCCACCCACACATATAGTCAGATCAGATCTCCAGATTTCACCAGATAGGAAGGGGAGGAAGGGGGGAAACTCACCGTCGCAGCAACCCCATCTTTATCCCTGATCTCCGTTCCAAACATATACCCAATAGCCTCTTCGTAACCAAAAGGCACTTCATACCCTTGTTCGACGAGGTTCAACGCCGTGTTGCCGATGAATTTGAATCCTACCATCATCCGCGTTAACATCAATCACACATACCACGGAGAAATAGAATGGAATGAATTACCTGTGAGACACTCCACGAACTTGAACCCCTCAACATGCGCTATCGCCTCAATCATCTTCGAGCTAACCGTAGACGCAACCATCGCCAGTTTATCTTAACCAAATACAAAAACATAAGTCACAGACCTAGCAAATATAAAGAACACACTTACCTATCGGCTTGCCCGACTTTTTGTAGATATCCAGCTCCCGGGCTGCGAAGAGTGCACCAAGCTGATCGCCCGTGAACACGATCCATTTGCCGTCGGGGCTGATACAAGCAAGCGTTACGTTAGCCACTTCAATGGATAGAAAGATAGAAAGATAAAAAGACAGATAGATAGATAGACGAGGTGCTCACCCTTTCTCAGCAGCTGCGAACCTATCCGAATCCGGGTCTTGCGCCAGAACATACTGCGCACCCTCTCTTTCCGCCGTAGCAATCGCCAGGTCCTTCAGATTCATAACAAATCATCGTCAGTATCAAGCACCTCACATGAATATCGCCACTCATACCAAGGCTCCTGCAAATGACAATATCAACACCCGATAAATCAATGTATAATCAATAGCGGAGACGAACCTTTCTCTTCAGGATTAGGAAACGGTACAGTAGGGAAATCCGGATCCGGCATTTGCTGTTCCTCCACCTTAACCGGGGGAGGCAACCCAAAGATCTCAAACCCCCTCGTGATGAACGGATCGCTCACACCATGCATAGACGTATTCACGAATTTAACCGGATCGTCGGAGTTGAGTGACCTTAATAAACGACGTTATTCAGCGAGGTGTTCAGTCATCAATATGAGAGTAATCGGGATGGTGGTTGAGATATAATATAGGAAACCTTACTTGTATAAACACAACTTCGACAAAGCAGCGAAATACGCTTCCTGCATTTCTTGCGTCGGGTCCGTGCACAATTCAGAGGTGTTGATGATGGATGTATCCCAAGTCTGGGGTCTCAGGTTGGCTTTGATAGACGTGGAGATGCCGACATCGTGTGGCCCAATAATCTAGTCGAAAAAAAAAACAAAGTAAAGCGACGCATCAGAAGGCTATCGAGGTTGCAGTAAAGAAAGGTAACTCACTTGAACGCCATTTTCCCAATATACCTAGAAACACGTTGAGTTGGACGTGAGCTGGTTGAAGTTGAGGTTTGGGAACGTACTTTGTATCCATTGTCATCCTGTCAGTGAATGTGAATTGGATACCTCTGTTAATGCGGCGGAAAGATGCGTACCTTTGGATTGTGACTGGCTAACAGAGGACTTCAATGCACATTCAATAGAACCCAAGCTCCAGACCCACCTGTGATCATAACACCACACGCCGCTTTGAGTGTCTTCACGCCAAATGGCACCCTAAACACACATCACGACCATTAGTTCAAGCCTTATACGACATATCCAAGTCACTTACATCGGCGTATGAACCAAGTCGCGGTAAAGGTACGCCTTCACGCCATTCACCAAGAACACCGAAGCAGTCAACTCTGCCCAATGCTTCGAATGATGACGATGGTCATGACCGACGACAATCCCTTTCGAACGCGCATCGGTGACATTGGCCAAGACGTATGCACATAGGCCCTTTGCAATACCCATTCAGACGGCATACCAACGATGGAAGAACTTATCATCAAAATACCTGTGAAGCTTGGATAATGATCAGATCGTTCATACGGGACCACCCCGCCTCCATACGTCCTCTCAAACCTATAACAGAACATAATCAGCAATCCCAACGGAAGAGGAAAGCCCGGAAGACTCACCAGCGGTCCCGAACTCAATCCGCTTCCTAGAAACAGAACGTTAGATCGCTCCGGGATGAGCATTACATCGTCCTAACGAACCTCATCCTCTTCTCAAGCTCATCAACGTTCGCATCATCCCAGAGTTTCTGGATCTCCGCGCGAGTCACTTCATTCTAATGAACCAACGAATCATTGAATGAGCCTCGGGATCGTGCTGTAGTGCGTAGGAAGAGCCAAACAAACGAACCTTATCCAAGGCAAGCCATTCTTCTACTAACGGTCGTAAAGATTCCATGTTGTTGGTGAGAAAGGAGATGATAGAGTTCCACCCGAAGGTATAAACCACATTTCATGGCTGGCATGTGCTTAACCCGGACAAGATCCATATTCCAGGCGCCGAGCACCATGCACCATGCACCATCCCCGCTCATTCCAACGACGCCACGCTCACCACCCACACGTCTTCTGTATGTTGCATTGTATTTAGTGTACGTAAATCATGGCCATTCCGGCAGATATACAGTATTATACTTGTAAACCCCAAGAGTGCGCAATGGAAAACATCCAGCATCCAGAAGGGTGCGATGCGTCAACTCAAGTGGTGGACTATGATACATCATAAAACATCATCAAAAAGTTCTTCCCTCCCTCATAGGGATGTTGGGGTATCTACGCTTAGTCCCGGTCTTTGGGGGGAGGCACTGAGATTACTCGGCTTCGGGAGACGAATCTTCAAAGTGGGAGTAGTAGTCACGACCGGTGGGGCGGGCTCGGTCACTCGACGAGGAGTAGCAGGAGAACGGGTGCTAGCAGCTCCACCACGCTTACCTCCCCTAGCAGCTCGCTTAACAGGGACGGGGGCGCTCATAATGGTCTTGCCGCCAACAGGTGGACGCGCTTTCCCGCCAGAAGATGTCGAAGCAATTTGAGCGGGAGGGGCGAGATCAGCTTCAACGTCGTCTTCTCGAACTTTGCGCTTCCGAGGCCGCTTCTCCTTGACTTCCGTAGCTTCCTTGGGTGGTTCTGGGTCCTTCTGAGGCAACTTACGAGCTCGGCCTCGTTTAGGCTACAGATGTCAATTAATGCCTTGCCCGAAAGCCTAAAATCATGAAGGGCAACTTACTTTGGGTGGCGCACTGATGATGGATTGAGAAGAAGGGAAGTGTCGGAATCTTCCAACTGTAGGAGGGTTATTGAGATTTATCCAAAGACTCTGAAAATGATGAGACCGGCCTTGATGCGAAGTGGTGGGATGCTATCTGGGGGCTTCATGTCACGGGGTGCAACGACTCCGGCTTGAATGAGATAATCTGTCGCTGTCATGCCTTTGCCCGTCGATTTCCTCGGTGCGGTCTCAGCCTATATATTTTTGATCAACAGATAATCCTGCCAAGTGACCAGGATGGCGTACCTTCGTAGTAGTGGCGACGCTAGAAGCTGTACCTTCACGAGTTGTACGTGATCGCAATTCCCTAGTACTAGGCTCAGGCTGAACGCTGTTAGTCGACTTTCGTCGACGTAGACTGATCGATGTCGATGAACCAACGCGTGATTGTGACTCCTTCGCCGGGGGGCCGACGATTCGCTAGACAGAGTAATCAATATCAAAGGCACTGCTCAATGACTGAGAGGACACACCCTAGCGCCTCGCGTTGGGGTAGGCTTATCCACCAATGTAGGATGGAGATGAGCCTTCACATGAGGATCCCCTTCTGTCTGAGTCCCAGCGTCGACCATCTTTGAATGCTTCACGATGCCATTGAGTTTCACGGGTGAACGAAGGGCCTTGGACGAGGTTGACCCTCGCAGCGAAGCAAGCATCTCAAGCTTCCGTCAGTTCGGCTCGTCCCAAAATCCAGGATAAAGACGAATTCACCTTTGCGACTTGAAGGTCGTCCGGGGTATGAGAAGGGCTTCCATCATTCAAAGGAGCCTGATAAGCCATATCCTCTTCCAAGGAGCTCAAGGTTGTGAGAGGAGTTAACGACCCAGAGTCTTCTTCAGCCGGCCTGCAGAATCGTCAACCTCCTGTATCAACATTGAAGCAAGGAGGGCTTACGCGGACGGGTAAGGGTGAACTCCCTGACAGCGTTCCCAGAAATCCATGATGATAGTTTTCTCAGGGACTCTGTACCGACGGCCGTTGATCAGGACCTCATCCACAGGAACCTTCGGTGGTGCAGAGGAAATCGTATCGGAGTCGATGACATCGATGTTGCCGTTGTTAAATTGACCTGAACCTTTGATGTCTGTAGGTGATACATTGTGTTTTGGAATGCGTCGTTTTAATGGCTTGAGCCCAGTCAATATCACCAAAGATGAGGGGGACTTTGCAAGCGACTCACTATAATGTGTTCCGCGTGATTCGGACACATCCACTTCTTGTTGAAAGGAGGCATTATCGGGAGGGGAGGGTCTATGCAGTCGAGATGCCAATGAAGGGAACAATAATCACAAGTGATTACAGGCCTCCATGCGTCCGAGACAGCTGCCGATGATGATCTGCGAGCTCGTTTGGCTGCGGGTGCGGCTGCAGCGACGGATTCTGGTATTGAGGATGTACCACATCGAAAACAAAGCACGGGGGCACCATTCCGATCTCGCAGACGATAAGAGTCCCGCTCATCAAGTTGGCCAAGACGACTAGCACGCGCTCAACTTGATTTCACGACGCAAATCACAGAACGAACTTACTTCAACCGAGGCTGTTTAGCTTCAGAGGTATCCACGTATGCACCATTAGGGGCTGTACCGACTGCGCGGAGGTCAGCTACGGAGTGTTATCCGATCATGAGGATGCGCATACCATCTTTGAAAAATGTTCTGATGTCTTCTGGTAACTGAAACTCGACGGGATTGCTGTAGTCAAGATGGCTTATAAGCGATGATAACTCAGAGGGTTCAGGCTTTGGAGGCTTGGTCTTGGTGAAAGTCATCGTTAGGGATGAGTGACTAAGGCAGCAAAGACGCTGGCGCACCTTCTTGGCCATACAGGCCCGGCAAAACCACGACTTATCATCCATCTCTTCGACCGGCGGATTGAGGCACCAAAAGTGAAACGATTTCGGGCAGCCATCGCAATAGACGAGGCCCCCATAAGATCGACAAGCGGAGCAGTGGTCATCGTTGTGATTGATCTTGAAAAGGGAAGGATCACATAAGTAAGAGAGAAAAGAAGCCCTGCGATGAGAAAATAAGACATACCACTGGCCCTACAGGTTCTGGAGTAGGTAGCATGTCAGTTTTTGGCTCCTCTTTGACCTTCACAGCAAGACCGTCCACATCCTTGCCCTTGCCCTTATCCCTCCTTGGTCTCCCACGGCCGTTGGTAGGCTTGCTGGTGGAGGCTTGTGCCGGTGCAGAAATGGATATAGCAGACGATGTACCCTCTAAAACTGAAGCAGCAGCATCTGATGAAGTTGGTTGCTGCGCAGAAATCGATATGGAGTCGTCTGGGGCGGGGGGATTCGGAGGGGCTGATAGGACAGCATTTTGCCCGTTCTGACGAGCAGAGGCACGCTGAGCACGACCAGAGGTGCTCCTGTCTCGCGGGATATTGTACGCAGTGGATGTGGGGTTGAGTGGCATGATGGATTGATTACAATGAAAGCAAGGATGGGGGCATTAGAAGAAAGGTGCGAGGGTCCAAGTGGCGAGCAGACGGAGTTGTATATGAGTGCGTTGCTTTGTGGTGATTTCAAAAGAGGACTTACGGTCTGTCTGTGCGCATACGTTTCGTGCGAGGACCCTCGACCTGGGGTAGACTGGCCTGGGGGGTGATGGCCAAGAGGGCAGCGTAGGTGGAGTTTGGGTCTTTGGGTGGCAGATAGGACACAGGCTTCTTGACGGCTCCTTTGAGCGCTGCCTGCTGGACCGAGGCAATGGACGGTGGTCCGGGCAGAACCTCTGTAGCCAGAGAAGAGTCTCCGTCGAGGTGAGGAGGCTGGACGACGGGGACGCCAGGCATCATGTAGGACGGCAGACTCGCCGCTGTGGCAGTGGACGCCATATCTCCCTTTTTTAAAATTCGTAAAAAGGAAACGAGTTCGTTGGGTCGTCTGACCTTTCCCTGCCCGTCGCGGTGGTCGCAGAAAGTTGGAATCGAGGGCTGAAAAAAGGTCGTCGCTGTGATGGCGGTAGAGATCAAACAACTCCAAGCCGCCATGGCTCATCATTCATGCATCGAACGGCACCAAAAAACTCGTCCTCATTTCCTCTGCACAGAACATGTACGTATGCAAGTGATTTGATTATCTACACGGTAAAGGCTGCCTGGCGTAACGGCACGAGCTCGTCGTCCATGGCGCCCGGAGCACACAATTTCCCTCGCTCAGACATCTCTGGGAGCCATCTCCTCGAGCTGCATGTGGCGACCAGGACCTGGGATTTCGAGGACACACTCTCTCCTACCGATCCCTCGTCTCTCCTCGAACGTGGGCGACCGCTAGCCATCCATTGGTGAGTATTTTTAAGTAAATTCTACTATACGGACATTTGATGGAGCTTATAGAAACAAGCCCGACCGAACCTCTGACCTTGCCTCGAGCATATAAAGCTCGGGCAAGAATGCGGTTGAAAGGCCAGCCAGCAACCAGAACCCCCTTGCTTCCATGTTGCTCCTTCAGCTCTTCTCTTTCGTTGCCGCTGCGTCCGCCCTGAACATCCTGCTCTCCAACGATGACAGTTGGGCTTCGGCGAACATCAGGTCTGTCTCCTTTTCCACAGTGATCTCCTAGACCATATCCTCATCATGGACCCGATCTAGAGAAACTTACAAAGCTCTCAAGGCCAGTGGGCATGATGTCCTCCTAGTTGGGTGAGAGAAACCTCCAAATCTTCCCATCAATCACGTCGCGTGAGCACTCATTCATTGAGCTGACGCGTCTGTCTCCCTTACTTCTACCCAGCTCCGCCGTCCAGCAGTCAGGGAAGGGTGGTTCCTTCGTTCTTCCAACCGTCAACATCACCGAACCCGGCGGTGAATTCGGTACCATCCCAGTCGGCGCACCCTTCTTCGGCCGTGATGAGAATGACGCCAACATCTGTAAGCTCCAAGTCCACCCCTCATTCGATATCGCTAACTCGCCGGTCAGGGTATTTCAATGCTACCCCAGCTGCAACTGTCGCCTTCGGACTCGACATCGTAAACCCCCAGTTCTGGGGTAACAAAACGATAGATCTCGTCGTAACCGGCCCAAACGAAGGCGCCAACCTCGGTCCCTTCCTCTACACGCTGAGCGGCACACTCGGTGGTGCGTATGCAGCTGTCTACCGAGGTGTAAGTCGTATGTATGGTCGCAGCGCCGTATCTATCTGATACACAGGACATAGCTCCCTGCTGTGGCATTTTCCGGTGTAAACGGAACTCATCGCTCCTTCACCACCATCACTGGACGGCCAGATGACCCTGCAACAATTCAAGGCAACGTGAGCGACTCTGACGATCTTTTGCACACCCACTTGATTAACATTGCTTTCCACTTTAGTTGATAGCCAACTTTGTCGAAGCCCTGATTGATAATGTCGACCTAAAGACGGATATGTTGATGCCTGTAGGCATCGGTATCAGGTATCTAATTATATTCCGCGTTGCTTTGATTGCCTGCTCACTTTCCTGAATAGTGTCCAATTCCCATTCGTCGGTGCAGGTACCAACTGCTCTGCCGTAAGCCTGGTTCTTTTTCCTGCCGCCGTTCATCCCTCTCTGACATCATCTCCCTAGCCGCCGTTCACACTGACGCGTATGACCGGCGGTGCCGCCATGGACAAAATCCGCATCAATGCGACCACTGGCATGCCTACCTTTGACGATGTGTACGTCGTTTCTCTCTGGTCCATGTCCTACCCTTCCATGTTTATCCTGGTCCAAAATTAGACAATTCCCCGGCCTAAACACCAACTTCACTGGAGATCCAAGGCTCCCCGGCGAAACAGACATCGTGCAAGGTTGCTCCTCCACGGTCACCGTCTTCTACACGGACTACGATGCACCTTTGAACCTTGCTGCTCCCCTTCAAAACCGCTTGATCCCCATCTTCGGTAAAACATCAATAGCACCTCCGACCAAACGAGAGGCCCGGTTCCGATTTTCAAGATAGTAATTAAGCGTCTACGCTACCTGGACATGAAAGTTCCGGAAAATAGTTACTTGGGCCCTAGTATATAGTTTACGATGATGATGCTTGTCATGTGTATGAATGAATTAGCGAACAATGACAATGATTGACGATATCCCAAATTCCCAAATTCCCGACGCAGCTACAACGAATCTGGCAACCTTGCCATACACGACTGAATGGCTTGAAGCATCGTCAGGCGGTCATAATTCAGCTTTCCGCACGTATCTTTCGAGCACTTGGCACTCCAGCACGCTTGCGCCTCGGGCCATTCCTCCATCTCCAAACTCCCCACCATATCACCCAAAGGCTTCTTATCCATCTCCATAAACATCCGAATCTTCAGCTCTCTCCACGTATGGTTATACAACCTCTCCCCACACTCACGACAAAACCGCGGATCGGAATTGCCGATATCGAAAAGCGGATCAGAATCCAGCATCCGCTTGATATCGTCTCGTCGTCTTCGATGGAGGTTGAGCAAAGCAAGGAGATCCTTCGCAGGGATCCGCTGCAGAAGCTCTTGATTCTGTTCGTCATACAGGGACAAAGCTAGTGTATGTTTCGAAGCCAGCTTGGCTTCTTCTTCCCAGCCAAAGTGGGTTGCGATGGCGAACAGGCGAAGGGGATTGGAAAGGAAGAGTGGGGTTGTGATGGCTGCACGGATGGCAGCGAGGGGTCCAGGTGCATTCCATTCCTCCGCAAGCTTGGAGACACCCTCTACCTGCTCGAAACTCTGCCATAGAGGGACAGACAACCCACAAAGCATACGGAGAATTCGCTCCAGTACGGCATCCGGTTCATTGATGTGTATGGTACCCAAAACATCACTTGACGAAGATGTGACGTGCAAAGTCAGCACACTCTTGAAGAACTCTGTGGTATTGAGGAGGACAAAGGACGGAACGCGGTAGAGTGTCCCTTCTGTCGAACGGAGGACGAGGTTTGCTTCTGGAGAAGAGAAAGCAGGATGGTATGTGCAAGGACGAGGAGAGTCTTCTGTGGTGCGTGAGCTTTCCATGAGTGCGGGGAGAAGAAGTTCAGTAGGCTAGCAGCTGTGATGGACGGAAAAGCAAGGCTGGAGCGTGGAGGCAACGTGTTTCAGGATCCAGGATCTCGAGGAGGCGGGTGCCTTTGCACGATGATGCTTTCCTTAGGGACGACTGGCGGCGTTTGCTAAGGGGCAAGGGTGAAAGAGGGGGGATCATGGGCACGTAAATCCAAGTCCCATGCTCGTTCAGGGGGAAGGCGTTACAGCACTCAGGGGGCTGTGTCCGCCTCAGTTTCTTCCATCACCACGACCACGACCATGAGCTTGCAAGACATCGAATTCCTCGTCCTCGACCCATCAAAATCCCTCACAGACGCACTTCGGAAATCTCTTGAAGAGACTTTGCCAGAGCCCATTCTCTCCAAAATAACCATCGTCAATGACAGATTAGCCGACCTCAAACCTCCATTTTCTCATTTCGATTGCATCGTGTCCCCTGCAAATTCGTATGGGCGACTTGATGGAGGGTGAGCATTGCTGCACTACATACGATTAATGCCTCTTAACTGCTTCAGCTTTGACTATTTCCTCGCCCTGGCTCTCGCACCTGAGCCCAAGCGTGAAAATTGGCTGAAAGTCACAAACATCACCCAGGAGGCCCTCTACAGTCGCTGGAAAGGCTACGCACCTCCAGGGACATGTACGATTGTCCCCCTCGCCGGTACCATATGCGAGAACAATCAACACCACTGCTCCTACATCGCTCTCGTCCCCACCATGCGCATCCCCGAAATAGTTCGATGGAACAAGGAAATCGTCTACAACTGCGTCTGGTCGCTCTTAAACTCCCTCACACAACACAACGCATCTACCACCGACCCTGCTCAAAAGATCACAAAGGTCTTGATGACAGGGTTGGGCACTGGTGTTGGCTTCATATCTGCTGAAACTTTCGCAAAACAGACAGCCGAGGCTTTCAAGCACTTTTGGGATGCGGAAACGCATCCTGAGAAGTGGAGCTCGCTACAGTGGGCCGACATCGACGCCTACTCTAGAGAAGTCACACCCAAAGGCCAATTGGAAGACTTTGAGCACACCAGCTTCACACTACCTTCTCGCCACCCACTCAGTCGGCGCATTGTCGCATCCATGTTGGTCACAACGTTTATCGCGTATTATGCATACTCGACCTACGTACTCTGATCTGCTTTGTGTAAATAGTCATGTACATACATAGTGAATACATTGCATACACTGTCGTTATGACTCATCCATCCTATCCGGAGAGATGCTGCGACTCCGTGAGCGGTATGGGGATTTGGAACGAGACCTAGAACGCGAACGCGACGGACTGCGCGACACGTATCTTGAGCCCGTGTCCGAGGGTGTACCACGTCTGCTCTGACTCCGGCCTCTGCTAACACTTCGACCACTCCCGTCGCTACGAGGCCTACTCGCACTTCGGCTCCTACTCTTACTCCTGCTCCCACTGCGGCTACGACTTCTGTCACTGCCATGCTCACTCTTGCCTTCCATTGCGTCCAACAATCGACTTTTCCTAGGCCCCAGATCACCTCTGTCTTCAATCACTGAACGTTTTTGCAGACGTGGCAAGATGATATCGCACACGCGTTCTTCTGTCAGAAGAGAATCAACGAACTCGTCCATGAAGGTGAGGTTGTATCCAGCTAAGCCATTAAAACACGCGTCAGCAAGAACAAGTCATAATAGGTGACAAACGCACTTTGATTCCTATACCGAATCTTCCTATAGTCCTTCAGCAAAGGCTCCAGGATTTCATAGACATCCACAGCGCTGAACGTCATCCGAATGTACATGGCGGAAAGGGCTCGAAGGTATCTGTGAACAGACCGTCGACCACAATGCCTTTCGCGAAGACAAAAGAACGTCACCTACTTGAACTCTTCCGCCTGGAGGTATTCCAAAAGAATCTCCTTCTCAGGTTGAATTTGGAGGAGCTTCAGCAGCAGGCAAAGAAACTCAGTGGGACGTTGATTTCCATAGACTCCACCAATACATCGGAGTTCAATAGCCTTGTCAATGAGAGATTCAGCTATCGTATTCATTGAGAAGGCTCCCACTCCTGGAGAAGAGAGGACACTCACCGGTTAGCGCGAAACAATACTCCTTCCAGTAGGGTGACTCGTAGATACGATTTCGAATGACATTTTCGACAAGGAACTAGAGGGGTGGATTCATATGAGTTTCAAGTGAAACACAGAATCTGAAAAAGGCTTACCTGCGGGTTTTGGCCGTGGATAGCGGTCGCGCCGGTGACGGTGGTATTGGCCATGATTCAAGAGCAAGAGTTGAGATTTATGGGCGCTTCGACAAATCTCACCGGAGCGCGCATCTTCTCAATCCATTCCGCCACCACGAAGATGATGGCGGCCAGCGCGACGCGTCTCCCCTTGATCGCAATATGCGGAACCACCGGCGTCGGTAAATCCCAACTCGCAATAGAAATTGCTCTCCATCTCTCCAAATCATCTCCGAACCGTGCCAGAATCATCAACGCAGATGCAATGCAATGTTACGCCGGAATGGATATCATCACGAACAAGATGCCAGAATCCCAGCGACAGGGTGTCGAACATCTCTTGATGGGGTTTAAGCAACCTGGGGAACAATATGTCGTTGGACAATGGGTTCACGACTCTATGAAGGCGGTCAGTCGCGTCCATTTCATGCTCGGGCTTCGCAAACTGATCAATGAATGGGTAGATAGAAGAAACACACCAACAGGGTAAAATCCCAATAGTCGTTGGTGGAACCTCGTATTGGATTCAACATCTCCTCTTCCCCAACCGCCTCTCCCAAACAGAACCCCCGACACCCCCCACACATCCGGAAATGTCTACTGCTTTGCTACAGAACCTCTCTAATTTGTCACCAGAGCTGCTTCAGCTGTTCAACTCCCTCCCAGACCACCCACCTTCTGCAGCGGATGATCCCAAGGCCGCCTTGTCGTTGTACATGCTCTTGTCAAAGCTTGATCCAACGATGGCATCAAGATGGCACTGGAGAGATACACGGAAGGTCTTGCGGAACCTCGGCATCATGAAGGAGACTGGTAAACTGCCCAGTGATATTGTCAGCGAACAATCGAAGGAATCCGTTACTCCGAGGTATGTGGATATACACCAACAATCAATGCCTACTCATGATTCCCAGGTATCGCACTCTGTGTTATTGGTTATACGCGGAGCCAGAGGTGCTAAACCCACGCTTGGACGCTCGTGTCGATGAAATGATTGAGGTATGGGTAGTCCCTCTCACTACCTACTTCGTCCTGACTTACGTGCAGTCTGGACTACTCAACGAAATCCGTGAAATGCGAAAAATCGCCACCCAAGGACAAGGCAATCCCAACACAGACTACACTCTAGGACTCTATCAGTCTATCGGTACTCCCTCATCCACACATGTTCCCGGTCCGAACTTATCAGCAATTTTCCAGGGTACAAAGAATTCCACGAATACCTCACATCGCCCGATCCCTCGGAAAAGCAATTCCAGGAAGCTGTCGAGAGTATGAAACTTTCCACGCGAAAATACGCGAAAAGGCAGATATCATGGATACGCAACAAGCTACTCCCTGTTGTACATGCTACTAATGAAGAGCAGTGTTTAACACCGACGTATCTCTTGGATGCTACAGGTAACATAAATTTCCTCTGGTCGACAAATACCCTTTCCTTATATCGTTTCCTCTAGAACTTGGCGATAGCTGGCGGACGAATGTGCTCAGGCCTGCCTTGCAAATAACCGACGGTAAATACCTTTCTTAATCGTATTCCTTTTTCTCCCACTCAGTTGATATCCAGGGTTCCTCAACTTCGAAGACCTCCCTGATCCACGGAGCCTGTCATCCACAGCCTCTGATCTTCTCGATATAGCTGATCGTCCTACAACGTGAGTCCTACGCACCATACTTCTCAAACAAGCGGTTCAATTAACCGTGCCCTTCCTTCGTTATGCAGCCCCAACGCGGTCCTCGCAGCCCGACGCAAAATTATCTGCCCCTTCTGCACCGTAAACCCCGAGGAACCATTCATGGTCGAGGAAGGGGAACAGTGGAAAGCTCATCAACGCACCAAGGTCCACCGCCGCCTCGCTACCAAGGAAAGCCGGATGAAGGACTTGCAGATGCGGCAAGCAGAGAAACAGGCTGAGCGGCAGATGAAGCGAGAGCTTTCGGAGACGTTGGGCAATACAATCGCCGTGACATGACACGGGCGACACGGGCCTCTTCAACCAAGAGATGTTAATGTAGGATAATGTCTGATACTTATATTCTACATAATATACACTTCTAGCTCAACGTCGCTAATCGCTTACTGCGTGCAGCTTCCAGCATTTTAGTTTCCTCCCAAATCTCGACCGTCACCTCGGGAGAATGATGTGATAATGCCACCAATCTACGTCCTCATCAACTTTACAACCCAACAGAAGGTTGAACAGAACCCACCTAGCAATGTTCAACCGCCGTATCAAATCCTCCGAAGTCATACCCTCCTTATTCTCCTTCCGATCCTTGACGAAGTCGGTTTGAATGTACTAAAAGGTGGTCAGCTTGGGGAGGACCGAGGATGAGGATTTCTTACCTCGCCAACCTGTTCACCCACAGTTACATTGCCCATCTTCGCGCCGCCGACCCAGGCACGGAAGGCCTCGAGAACCTCTTCCGAAGGTAATTTGACATCCTTTGGACCTTGATACAACTTCTCCAGAGCTTCGGTTTCCGGGAGGTTAGGTTGGAGCGGAACCGTTATACTTGTCTGTTGCAGCATTAGTCAGTATGTCGTAGCAGAGGAATGAATTCAAACTGGACAGACTTGGAAGAAAGTACTTTTCCTGCCTTCACAGAGGACGATGCAGGCTGCGTCTGTCTGGAATGTGAAACGACTGTAAGGGAAGACGTAGTCGAGAGTCTGGTTGTTCATAACTTCCTGGATCGCTCTGAGGTTCATGATACCTAGTCATCCAAAAGTCCGTAAACAGCACATGCGAGCAAACCAGAGGATTCCTCACCTTTCTCAGATACACCGCCTTCACGAACTCCACTTTCCGAGATACACAACACACTCCCCGATGGTACCTGCAACCACCCAGAATGCAAGTCCTCATCTTTCGATTCCGGGCAAAACGACGTAGAGTTTAACGTTGACAGCGACAGCGGGATATGAGTCACGGTAGGAAAGATCAGCGAAAGGACGTGTGGCAAAATGGGCTGTCGAGAAGAGTTCGGGTCATCCGTAGGGGATGGAAATTTTACCAGGTTCAAAGATGGGGGTAAGATGGGCGGGTTGCGAGATTGCCTTAAACGTTGGTGAGTTGAGAGATACCATCACGACGTATTTTTGGAGGTGCTCACACTTTGGACAGGGCACATAGAAGGACCCATTCGGCAGCAACTTTGTCACCCGCAAGTGCTTCAGTCGCGATCCATTCTATCAGAGCTTGTCGTGGATGTGGTTGGTCTGTCCGCAGCACTGTTGTAGATGGATAGGGTCGGGGCGTGATAGAGCGCGGAAGAGGCTTGGAGAATAGGACATGGAGGGTGGGCACTTGTAAGGTGACGTCCTCTGCCTCCTGATCATCCCTTGTGCAGGCTAAGTCGCTCGTGCAGACCAGATGATATACAGTCAACTCACGCTTCATGGGTTAATATACCTACAAAGGTGCAGACATCGGTGGATTTTATCGACGAAGCATTATCGTTGTCATACAACTGGTCGAAGGTGCACGTTAACCACGCGTCAGAGTCTCTGCTCGAAAGAAAGTTACCTTCAATTGGACGCCAATATGCGAGGCCTCGGGCACAGGATATTTATGTGGTCGAAGGATTTGGTGAGGTTCACGATCTGTTTCAAGGTCTGATCCGCGCCATATTAGCTCTTTAACTGGTCTTGTATAGGCACAACGCACTGGGTATTGAGTCTTTGCACCAGTCGCTTTCACCCGGAACGCTCACTGCCCACATCACGGAGCATTCACGCAAGTCAGAGTAATCAAACTGTTCTTCATCACGGCCCTCGACGGTATCAGCAAACAATCCCCATCCACTCGTATGACCGTTTCTTCGCTTCGCCAAGTAGATCTCTGGAGAAGGCGATGTATCTTGGACCATAGCGCGAAACCTGACTAAAGAACGATCTGSATGGTACTTTGGTGGCCTATGCACGTCGAGRACTGGGATCTGACGCGACGTTGATTCGATACGACGCGTAAAACCAGCAAGTGGCTANCCCTCACCTCGTTGAAAGCATCAACCGAAGAAAATATTTCGTCAAAGTGCGCAGCGACTTTCAGGGGAAACGCGTCTACGTCGACATCATCTTCTGCGGCGTACAGGTCAAGCAGTGTCCGATGCGGATTTTTCAGTGTATTCGATCGCGAGGCAGTGGCGGTGGTGGAAGCCATTYGGGTAAGGAGGAGCAGGCGCCTAGATGAGCGCGCTGCTGACGAAACCCGTTTCGGGCGTTGCATCAGGAGGCTGACGTAAACGCAGTTCCYCGCCCGCCTCTGTCGTTTCGCKCTTCGTCCTTTACCACCACCATCACCATCATCACCCCTTCCCTTCCCTCCGCGCTCATCGTGGGCCACGACAATGGGCCTCTTCAACAGAAAGAATAATGGGCMGGACTCAAGTAATTCTGAAGACTCGAATGCAGGCGACAAGAAGGAAAAGGGTGGCTGGAAACGACCAGCAAGTAYGTCTTTCTCACCTTATCCTTGTCGACGTCGACATTCATGTTCTCTCCTTAGATACTGCTTTTAAACAACAACGTTTGAAAGCTTGGCAACCCATCCTCACGCCAAAAACCGTCCTTCCCACCTTCTTCATCATTTCAATACTCTTTGCGCCCATAGGCGGACTTCTGATATGGGGTTCCTCGTTGGTTTCTGAGATTTCCATCGACTACACCGACTGCGAYTCCATYACACCTATCACCTCYYTGTCCGACCTGTCCAACGCTGACTCGTTGACCCAAGTCCCATCGGACAAGGTTTCATACAATCTCCGCGCATCAGACTCCAATGCCCCTCCTCCTGCAGCTGCGCGGTAYGCCTACTTCAAGAACGACAGYGCTCCTCTYCAGGAACGGAATCAATGTTTCCTTCAATTCGATGTCCCGGCCAACCTCGGCCATACAGTTCTTCTSTACTACAARCTGACGAACTTYTACCAAAATCATCGTCGATACGTCAAGAGCTTCAATTCGGACCAACTGAAAGGCAGGGCTGTCAGYGTCGGGGAYTTGAGGAACAGTGATTGTCGGCCTCTTGACGTGAATGCRGATGGGAAGCCCATCTACCCCTGCGGACTCATYGCCAACTCCATATTCAACGGTACGTCCAATRATTCACATGGTYAACYRCTYATATTCAYCATNNNCCACAGACACTTTCTCCAACCTCACCCTCCTTGGCTCGAGCGATACCTACATTTTRTCCTCGAAAGGCATCGCWTGGCCYGGTGAATCCAAGAAATACACYAACAARGTSGACTACGATCTCAGTGCTATTGTACCCCCGCCCAAYTGGCAAGAYCGCTTCCCAAATAACTATACGGCAGAGAATTTTCCCCAGCTTCAAGACGATGAACACTTCCAGAAYTGGATGCGTACAGCTGGTCTCCCTACATTCACYAAACTCTACGGAAGGAACGACAACGATGACTTGGTCAGAGGTCGGTACCAGATAGTCATCAACCTSAGTGAGTSCATAAAYTCCCAAACCYATCACAAAACTKACACCGCYCAGATTACCCCGTCAAGTCTTTCCGAGGCACCAAGTCTATTGTGATCTCTACTGTTTCTTGGATAGGAGGAAAGAATCCTTTCTTGGGATGGGCATATGTGGCAGCTTCAGGCGTCTTCATGCTTCTCGCCATCGCTGGTCTTGCTCGGCATCTCATCAAGCCAAGGTTTGCTTACGCCCTTTCCAAGAGTATTCAACTTTCTCACTGTGTTTCCTTAGAAAACTCGGTGATATGTCTCAGCTTTCGTGGAATCGGTAAAGCTACGCACGGACCTCTAGATACGAGAATATGAAATGATTTTAATGCACTCACTACCCGACGATGCCCTTGAATAGCCTCTTTCAGCACCGCAGCACCTCCGTTACATATGTTATCCACGTTGTATAGTTTGGCCGTCTCTTGTCGAAGGTGTAAGGTCCGCCTYTTTATCTATTTATTAATTGGAACTGCTATTCGCCTACTATGCTGTGGATGTTCGGGGGGTGTATGYGATTCCCTCGCAAGATATYGTGCAACCTGAGTCTCCTTCGGTGACTTCGAACTTGGTCGRTGTCAATTCCTCCGCAAGCCATATGGCGGTYCTGGTGANGGGATNNTCNANNTTAGACCTCTGGCACAGTGGRACGAGCTTACTTGGTATGGAGACTGAGCGGACCAGTTTTGACCGTTGACCGACCCTTGGCCAAAGCCATGAAGATAATAATTTGGTCCTTGGATTCTGCATCAGTCAAGGTCGTCYRAGCCGGGTTCGAACACAAACCTGGAGATACTCATCCACACACCCTCCCTCTTCGAAACCTTTTATCAACTCATCAGCAGCCATTCTCCCRACTCTCTTCGGTGGGATMCCTTTCCTCCCAAGCGCGCTCCCACCAATAACACTTCCACCCTCAAATTCTGCCCATAGAACGATGCCGCTCCCGGCTCCGATACAAGCATCTTTATGTTCGCGTTTGACAGTGATATCAATGGGAATARTTTGACCCGYAGAAGCAGAAGCATCAACCTCGGGTTGACCAGCGTGGACCCCATGTTCGGCTAGCCGTTCCATTACACCCTCCACCATTTCCGTTGCAATCACAACAGGCAAACGACCAACGTGCGAGAGGCCTTTGATACGAAGTAACGGCCCCCGTTCAGTCAATTGAATGGCTTTAAGTGGGTCAGAACGCCCGGGCACTCTATCAAGCTCGACCATTAGTGTATATATGGARGAGGGATGTGAAGCACATACGAAACATGAACTTCTCCACCTCCCTTCGGGAAATACCCTCTCTTCTTCATAGCGATTTCAACTGCATCACTCAACCCGAAATGCGTTTTGAGAAACGGCAACAGGACGTGTTGAGTATACTCAATTTGCGGTGCCATATCTGCGTTCGTGCCTCCAAGCAAGACGAGCGTAGATGGATCGGGTTTGGGCGAGAAGAGTACGATGGGCAATGCCGTCTGCAGCAGTAGTGCGACTGATCCTGCAGTCACCATATCCGCCGAGACGCTACACGGTGCTTGTACACGCGAAGGGGAGTATTCCAAGGTCGTTGAGCCATTTTTCACGCCATTTACGCGTGCGTTGCATATCCTCGCAGCGAGTTCAATGCCTGCATGAAGCCATGACAGTYAGTGGAATGAGAACGTTGATCCTTGAGACGCAACCGACTCACCGACGCGATGTTGATTCTTGAGACCAGGTTGACTTCTCCCTTTCCTGATCTCGGTGATGGTAATAGGTTTACCAAGTAAGGAAGAGAGCGCCACAGCATTTCTCAGAATCTGGCCACCTCCTTCGAGCACGCTACCGACTATCGCGATGGGTGTAACAGACATAGAAAAGTGAGGGCTGTAAAATGACTCGATAATACACGACGCCCGTCGCCAAATAAAGCTATTTCTATCCAAGAATGGGGGTAAAAGTACAAATGCGTGGAGGTATCCGAATTATGTAGGTGTATCCAACAATGAAAGCGAAAAAACAGACGAGCTACAGTCCTCAATTCCATGCGTGCATCATCGCTTTTGAACAACGCGTTGAATAAGCTGAGCAAGAGACGGAGGATTTAGTAACGAAGAGGGAGAAGGCGACAAGGAACGGCATACCGAATGACTAGCTTTCTCTCTTGTCTTACCCATCCAAGCCCAGGAGTCCGGTCGTGGCGTTGATTGGGAGGGAGAAGCACCAAGCTGGTACCTCGCCACCTTCATACCGAGTTCATGCATCGCCCCCAATGCAAGAATCTGCTCCTTGCGGTAACCTTTCATCAAGTCATTGATGCGTCGCTGGCAGGTGATCACAAGGTCAGACGTTAGACAGGGAAAGGTGAGTAGTTTATTTTGTACCTTGGCTCGTTGATTCTGTTCTGTGAGATCCTTAATAGTCGTCTCATAACTACGCTTCGCTTCTTCGAAATGCTCCTGTAGATCATCAATAATGGGTCGTGTGTGCTAAAAGCCAAAAGTGACGTACGGAAGGAGGCCCACCACCCGCAGCCAGTTGTTCCTTGAATAGCTTGTCTTGAGATTTGATGAACTATACGATGTGAGTGATAAGGCACACGCTGCAAACGGTATCATTACCTGGCGAGCTGACTGAAGCTTTCCTTTCTCCGTCTTGAGGCTTTCTTTCAGATTGACATTCTCCTCATGAAGTGCAAGCAGCCTGGATTTGATGTCCTCGGGGATATCCTTTCCAGACAACGAAGCGCGAAGGTCACTAAACACCGGTGGCAATGAGGATGTGCTCAGAGGGTTCAATTAATTTGGGCTTACCCTATGGCACGTTCTCGTTGGAGCATCATCTCGCGGTGGCCGATGCCCTCGCTCTGCATATTGACCTTCTCGAGCAGCAGCGAGTTGACTTGTTCTAGCTGCATTCTATTCTTCTCCTGAAGTTCTTTATTCTGCTTCATCAAGCGTTCAACATCAGCTTCCAGCCCAGCCTTATCCTCGTTGACTGATTCGCGTAGAGTAGATAGGATATCGAGCTGGTCTTTATTTACGAGGGTCACTATTTGGGGGATCAGAAAAGCGTGTTCATTCAATCTGGGTCACATGAAACTCACAGTCTGACTTGGCAATAGTAAGTTCTTTACTGACGGTGTCAAACTTCACTTCGAGTTCAGCGTGTTCTTTACGTAGGACGTCCAGCTGATCGACAGATTCATTGAGCCGTTGACGCAGAGCAATCGCAGCTTCGGCACTGAAAAGGGCGTGTCAGTCCCAAACGAAAGATCCTACAAGAGGGGGTCACATNACCCATCACCCATCGACTTGCCGCTGCGAATCTCTTCAAGGTCGCGCTGCAGAACCAACTTCTCGCGGTGTGCGGCGAGATAGTCCGATTCATAGCGAGTCTTCATCCGATTGGCATCTTCCAAGAGATTTTCAAGGACCAAGATACGACTAGCATCCGCTTCGTTTTTCCTGACACCCTCCAGCTCGCGTTGGAGCTTGCGTATTTGTATCTTCAAGTCCGTCATGGTGGTTCCAGAGACCGCATCGTCGAGTTCGCTACCCAGTCCATGATGACTATGATCAAGGTCATCGTCTGCATCATGTTCTTGCGGGGTGGAAGGAGTAAGTTCTGCGATTGTGAATTCATCATCTGTCGATTGGCGGACAATCGGCGAGGTGATCTTGCTCTGGGAAATCGGTTTCGCGGAGCTAAGCTCAAGTTCGCGGACGCGTTCCTGGTACAATTCCAAAGTTTCAGAATCCTTCGCACGTTCATCCATGGTAACTCTGAGTTTTGTCCGAGATTCCTCCAATTCGAATTTGAGTTTATCGATCTCTTGTGCACGAGTCGACCCCTTGGTCTCCAAGTCGGCAATYTGGTTTTTGTACGACTCCATGAGGGGTTTGAAGGCTGCTACCTTCCGGTACTCCTCTTCTAAAGAAGCATTCTTATCGACAAGGTCGGCATTTTGCTTTTCTAAACTCTAGACAAGATCAGGGACTGGTGGGGAAGAAACAACGAGACACAAAAAANCTTACTCGGACTTGTTGTCGCAGGTCCGCTCCTTCTTGAAGCTTTTTCTTGTACTTTTCCATCACATTCTCGCTCTTCTGAAGCTTGTCTGCGACATGTCGATATCTAGATAAAGAAGTGTTGGTGAAATCATGGAGAGTCCGATTRATRCGACCCACTCATCAAGCTTGTCCTTGAGCTTCGCCGCCTCGTCAGCTCGGCTTTGAAGTTCATCAACCTTTCGAGTGAGATCCGTGACCACAGARGTTTGCTTGTCCAATTCGCCCTCAGCCATTGCCAGATTGTCTTCACTCTTCTGACTGAAGACTGGTGAGATATACTGTAGTCAACATAAGGGACAAGAACGTACAGTTCACTTCGCAGTCTCTCGATCTCCCCACGTAAAACAGCATCCGACTTGTCATTGCGTGCAGTAGCGGCTTCATGGTTAGCTTCCCTCAGTCTAGCCACCGCGTCGTCCTTCTCAGACAAAACATCATCGTAGTTGGTCTGCAASGTKCGATGCTCTTCAAGCAGCGATTGATACACCTTCTCGAGAACTTCTTTCTCCGTTAAYAACGCRCTCTTTTCTGACTGTATTCGGTAGTAGTGGTCATCCCTATGATAGGATAAACCTTTGAATGCAGTTAAGAAGACGAATTCAGAGAAGTACACACTCTGTCATGACCTCCGATCCATCTTTACTCGGCCCTGCGCTTGTGATATTRGCCATGACCTAARGAAGTCAACGACGGCGTAGTAGTGGCAAAYGAAGAAAACACACGCGTTCTATGGCCTTCATGATATGRTGCTGATCCACCTCGCTCAAACTCTGAATTTTCGCGATGAATTCCGCGTTACGTTCGCATTGCACACCGATAACGATAGCGAGCCGACATAGGATGAGGGTATGATTGACGTTCTGGTCTTGCGCTATAGCTTGTAGATCGGGTATCTCTAAGCCGCTTGTGGGTTTTTGCAGAACATCGGCGGTATATTGGTTCATCAGTCGATATAGCCGCTTCAAGGCATTGAAGCGTATGACCCAATTGTCAGATCCAGGAGCGGGCTGCCTTGTCAAACTCGCTGGACGCCGGAAGTAGTTTTCGTCTCTGTAGATAGAGTATAAAATATGTTCAGCTGCATATYCCGGCCAACTAAGAGTGAGTATTGGACAGACACTTGTGACAAAATGTCAAACAATACGGCGCCATCCCAGAGGTCAGAAACYGACGCGATTTCCCGGTGCGCCGTGTCTACAATAGACAAGAAGTGRAACACGGCCTCGAGCTCTCGCCKCTGCGAGGTTTCYGACATTCTGCGTGGAAGCAGNGGACGATTGAGGCCAGCCGTGGAGGAGNTNNNNTNNCAACGACAAACGCTTCGTTAAATAAGCGCGCGAGAAACGAATTTRGACCACAGGCTACCWGWCNAGYACYCTNNNACGATRTGCCACCTGTTTCCTGAAATCGAATAYRTACCTACATCAT
>JAPEVF010000258.1:10618-29267 GCA_029747585.1 Pleurotus djamor | reverse complement strand
CNCCCGGGCCAGTCGGGACATATCCTCAACCTGTCCTCAACCTCAATCGAGYACCWGRAACATGCTACTACAAAGGTGCTTATTGGAAAGKCCTGTGTCCTCGGGGGTATGTCGCATGAGTTTCTCCCAGTAAAGAAGTTTATCGTCCACGGAATGACCAAGAAATCGCAAGAATGAATATGTGTTCTACAATGGCAAGTCCCTTACATCAAGAATACACAGCACGCTGCCGAACAAATGAAGTCACAGTCAGTCGTGATACCGCTARTAATATGAGGTCCTAACTAATTTTACTGCCAACGTGATTGTGCGTTGGACGAMGGATGAAATCCAGACTGGGTGACGTGAGGGGACTCAATGGACCGGCCACTAGGACCCCGATTCACCCAGTAAAGTGTCGCTGGTTTCCCGTTGCCGAGTGATGCCTGTCTCTCCTCTGCTGGGAACACCACAGGGTCAGCAAAATCGACCACATACGGCTCAGGTGAAATGGGTTGCGGATCGGTGATAACACCATGCGTCTTCAAATGCCGTTTCGCATTGGAYGCAACGGTGAAGCGCTTGTCGCACCCATCGTACGTGCACTGGAAYGCTACCAGACACGTGAGGTATAGATACAAGATCATCAAGAAGATAGCCCACGTTTCTCCTTGGTGTGCACATTCATGTGAACTTTCAGACTGCTGGGGCGAGGAAACCGCTTGAGACACTGGGGGCATTCGTGCGCTTTGGGCAAAGGGACTTGACTATTATTGTAATTTGGATCGCACGCGGGTGAAATGGAACTGTCCCTCGAATGTGATGAACTCGTGTCCGTGATCGTGTGGTAGCTTGGAAGGACCCCCATCTCTGTTAACATAATATACAGATCTTCGGCAGAGACGTCTGCGGAATCCTCTGAGGGTAAGTCTCTTGCATGAGATGATAGTTGGACGGGGTGTGCGGGATCATGGCGGCTCTGGTCGGACCATCGTACAACGTCTCGTTGCGATATATATGAGGATTCGGTTTCCGATAGGTATGGCTGTGATTGGCCGGTCATCAGCCCGCGCCAATGTGCGCGGCAAAGTTGGGGCTGATAGGCACTGTCGTGGTGGCGGGTGCCATGAAAGGAGTTCGCGTCAGGATCCRTGGGTGGGGTATAGGCATCGTATCGGTCGGCGTGCCAGTAATAAGGCGAGTGATCGACGTCCTGGTTTGTGCCGACAGCCTGTCCAGGAAGAGGAGGTTGTTGCAACGAGTTCCTGGAACCTGGAGCAATGCTGTCTTCTGAGCCATCGTGAGGCGAGCCACGTCCACGGAARCTTGRGTCTTAGCCTTACCACGCATTCTATCCATCATGGACGCGATTGCTGATGCCATTTTTGCGAAGTGGGGAGAGGGTATGTGGAAGGCGACGAAGGGACTAACGAAAGTCAGACCAGAAGGAGTCCTGGGTTATATTCTCGGGTGTATGTTATAGGATCAAGCCATACTGGCCGTATGAAGTATTGTCCTCAAACCCGGGCCAGCGGAGACTTCAAAAAGACACGCCACTAGACGTCAGAAGAAGGTGTGCCCCAAAAACAAGGAAAGCCTCAAGACAGGGATCTGGCCAGACGTCGCGCCATAACGGTGTGCCGATGTCCGAATGGATACAGATTCGTATGAATTGGTGAACGGAGATAAGATGACGTKCCTCTGAGGAATGAGTAAGGTTTCATGTATGCACGAAGAGTACTAGAACATACCCTAGAATTCGCACAGAGGYATTCTCAATGACCAAACCGGTATCCAACATTCACGAGACACAGGGCCGAGCGCTGATGGACCGATATGATCCCAAAGACGCTTTCCTATAGAAAGGAATTCTCGGGGATGGGGRGCAAATAAGTAAGTGGGGCTAAGATTGATCAAAGCCAAACGACAAGCGGTGGATACGATGCTSAGAGTCATTCAAGTTCAACCTCGGCCTCCGAACGCTCTACAGAGGAGGGATCACCATGACTTCCTTGTGCGGCCTCACCATCAAACTTCTTTTCCAACGCACTTGCCCAAAGCGCAGAGCCAATAATAGAAGTGAAGCTGAACCCCAGGCCAATAAAGGGGATCAGGTTCAAAGCGAGCGCAGTCGCACCGAAGCTTGCGGATGCGATGTTCATATGTAACCATCGATTGAGTAAAAGCGTGCCTACCCAGTATACGGACCTCGTTGCTTCCTAACATAATCCTCCTTTTGGGTTGTCGACCATCCTTTGAGCTGAAAGTACCTTTGATGGAAACCAGGACCCGACTTGGCACCTATATACCCAAATACATTTTAACCTCTGCGGTGCGGCCATAACCAGCTTCATTACCGTTATATAAAAGAAACAACGCGGTGCCTACGACCGGCAGCGCGTTGAGTGGCAACGACACGAGGTATCGCAAAACACCCTCTTTACTAAAGCGATGCAAGGGTTTAGTGATACTTTTGCCGAGAATCTTGATGCCACTGCGCGACTTTACTTCCCGTCCCCGCGACACGAGTTGCTCGTGACCTTGCTGAACCAATACCGCGTCGACTACACATARACCTTGATATCAAAAGGAGCAACATGGGTTAGGGTAAAGTGCCATTTACATAGTTGATCTTGGATTGGCCCGAGGAAGAAAATTTTGGACACGAAAAGGATAACTGCGTAGCTTTCACTGACGACTAGGGCGAATGCAGCTACAAACTTAAAGTGCGAATGGGGTCAGCGAAGTCGCTATGAATAGCCGCGTGGGAGAGGTGATGAAATCAGACACACACCGCGAAGGGTCCTGAGAACACAGCGCAGAAAGCGACTTGTGGCAAGTATGTAAAAGTAAACATTCCCAGTGTGATTCCCAGCGATACTGAGGCACATTTCAACAGCGTGGAGGCGATACTCCTGTACAAGGACGGGTGCGAAAGCAAATATGCGATGCCGTATAATGGGTAATACCATCCACCACTGACGATGGCTTCTCGAGATAACTTGAAAACGTGAATCACTTCGTCGTAAATCGTAGCTTGTAGAGATCTCTGATGGGACATGGTGGAATGGTGGTAAGAGTGAAGATGGACTCGAGCTCGACGTCATGGTTGCAAGTTGCTTGGTCGTGCTTGGCATCCAGTTCAAGTTCCGCGATGCCCTCCGCGTCCCTCCAAGTTCGTTCTACCGCTGGCGCCGCACCCAAAGAGCTCAGCGGCACAAGCAGTTGCATAGCAAGTTGGCTCTATAATGCGTGGCTGGCTTCAAGCATTCGAAGGCCTTCGAACACTTATGTAATCCACCCACGTTGTCGCCTGGGGACAACCCCAATTACTTCTTCCCAAGGACCACCTCTAACCCCAGTTTATCGAATGGCGGATCACATATGGTTCTCTGGCTCAATATATACATAGTAACGGCATATTCTCCCTGACGAGTATGGTGGAGTCCCCATTATTTCCAAGAAGGTGTCTTGCTTCAGTTGGATTGATTGCTGTATTCTATACTTTTTCCTAGGCCCCAAAAAGTTCGTGACAAATTCTGATACTGTCGACCCAAAAGACCAATAGACTGTGTGACTACCCGCGAGTCGCTCTTCTCATCACCAAACCCACACCCCAATCAACCCCACAACAACCGCAATAACCCACTCCGCCGCACCAGCACTCCCACTACTCCGTCTTGCACTGGAAACCTGCTGCGAAACACCCTTCACATTCTGCGCATTCGGTTTCGCACGACACATCCCCGCAGCTGTTGAAATCTCCTTGGGGACAAGAATAGTCGGAACACCGCCTTTCGTATATTCGACATCGAGCCATCCACCAGAGCCAACGGCCCATTGTTGACACGTAAAAATGCTGGAGATAAAGACAGAGATCAGGAACTTTAACCCGAGGATTAATCATAGGGTACTTACTTCACAAGTGCGGTGCTAGCTTCGTATGGAGATGGACAAGCTACGCTTGACCCATTCCTAGGCTGTAGCAATATATTTGAAGTTGAATCACATTCATAAGTAGAAAAGATTGTTCTTACCGGGGAGCCAATGTTGGTCACCATCGTAACAGCGGGGCCTTTCATGACGCATAGACCCGTAGGACCAACCGATAGCACATGTGTTGGCTGCTTAACCCAGTCCGTACGCAACGCAAGGTAATTTCTCAACTGGCGCGATAAAGGGATGACCATGCGGTTCGAGCAGAGGAGGACGCACTCACCATGTTAAGAGTAGCCACCATGTTATACGCTGGGGTCTTTGCATAGCCCGAAGGCCATAATGGCTCACGATTCCACTGCAATCCACGGGATCAGAAAACGGCTTTGCATAAAACATCGGACCCACGCACAGGATCTGCATTCCCAGAGAAATATTGTTCTTGGCCTTGGTACACGATAGGAATGCCATCCATCATGAACGAAAGCGTCATCGAATTACTATTCAATAGTAAGCTCAGCGTACATCGTAACGCGAAACAGAATCACTCACAACATGCTCTGAGGATCAACCGAATGGTTATGCCACCGCGGCACGTCATGATTTTCCATAAAATTACCGAGGACCGTCGTATCCTACCAAAGAACTAATCAATCCAGTATACGGATACGTTGATATCGTCTCCTTGAGCCGTCAAACCTACATGGAAAACATCCGGGGATTTGCTGATGAAGTCGGACAACGGATTCATATTTCCCGGACCAGGGATAGCAAAAGCTTCCTTCAAAGCCGCATATAGAGGGTAGTTCAAAACGGAGTGGAGGCCGTCGGGTCCTTGCCAAGCAGCTATGGGACTATAATGGGATCAGACCAAATAAGGTAATAGAGGATCATTCTGATATTCAGACGTACGCTGGGTCGATTCCACCATAAACCTCGCCAATACAGAATACGCCAGCTGCGGCACAGAAGCCGGGCAAGAAATCCTTGTTCATGTGTCTGGAAAAAGGGTCAGGGGAGAAAAAGGACGATAAAACAGCCCATACTTAGCAGCTAGAGGGATGAGAGGCGTTGGAGAGACGAGTAAGTGGTGTATGTAGAGCAAGGGACATAGATAGACATACCGTCAATTCTGAGACCGTCAATTCCGTACTCGACAACCATGTTCTTGATCCATGTCTGATACGTAGCCTGAACGACCGAGTTTTGAGTGTCGACGTCGGGTAGTGGGACATTCTTATCGCCAAACCAACATTTCTCCTCGGATTCGGAGTCTCCCCATTTGATGGGGCAATACGGATGATAAAGTGTCTGCGATGATTGTTAGCCACATCGAATAGTAGTCGTATTGGGAGCGCACCTCGCTTTTGAACATGTATTTTGAATAGTCTGGGGTGGTAGATGTCGACATGACGTTGTTGACAACAACGTCCACCATTAGAAACCTACCGCCGATAAAACATAAGCTGAGATATCGCACGCATATACTTGAATGTACTTACATGCCCCGCTTGTGCAATTCTGCAGACAGTTTCTTTAAGTCATCTGCGGTGCCGAAATGAGCGTTTAGTTGGGTGTTATCCTGAATCCAATAGCCATGGTATGGGTCGCCGTACGCCGTTTTGGGACCGATATAATTCTGGTTAATAGGACTTATCCAGACTAGACGACCGATTCAGAATCCCAATTGACAGAGGGTATGGAAGCAACGCACCAGCGGTGAACCCGGCATCTTGAACGTAGTCGAGGTTTTCTGTGATACTGTTGGTAGATTAAAGGCGTGCCCAAGCGGGCGGGCAGACGCAAGCACGTACGTATTCCATGTACCTCCACACCATGTATGCTCAGCAACATTACACCTCGTAGCATCCATCCCAGCAGGAAGTGCAAAGCGATCCGTCATAATCCTATAAACAGAGGCGGGTTGTAAAAAAAAAGCACTATGCTCGCTATTGGGTGGTGCTTACTGGTATATCGACCGCTTAGCCCATTCTTCCGGCGTTGCAGCAAAGGCGGGTGTCGCCAACTCCCAGAAAAGCAAGAAAACGACGAAGACGCGATGGAAAAAGTCCAACATAATGAAGGAGTGGATGGGTCCGAGTCAAAGGAGTGATGACGAGGGACCGCCGTAAGGGAGTAAATGTATTGCGATATCGCCTGGTATTAGCGTGTTTTAGGCTCGGAGCCTGGATTGAAGAAGAGGAACGGAAATATACTCCAGGAGGCCGCGGCGGGAGTGAAAGTGACGGTTGAAAGGAAAGTTGAGAACCAACGAGGTCATGCGATTTTGAACTCAATTTCTATCTTGTACAAACAAACCAGGAAGTAGCCACTGGTGGCTACAGCCGAAAACAACTTGGCCTCCAAGAGTCGTTCGACATTCTCTCTCTCCAGCATGAAAATTAGAGCAGAACTCGAGTCCATGTTTTTCGGAGGCACGGAACATGACTCGAAGATCTGGGGTTGGGAAATGGAAGCTAGTTCGAAGCAAACTCTAAGGTCAGGGGACCCCGCATTTCGAAGACACAAAAAAGTTTGATAACACGTGGAGACACCCCTGAGGGACACATAGAAGGCAGCATAGAGTACATAGAGCAGAGTAGAAGATCATATACATATACCAGAAGCGAAGCAGCAGCACCTGTTCAATTAATCAGACGAGCACGCAGGGAGCAACGGAAATGGTAGCTGGGATCCAGTATCATAGAACCCGGCGAGCCATTGCATGAGATCCTGATCATCTCGTCCCACTGGTGTTCCCAAAGGAACACGGTCGTCGAACTGTTCATCAGTTCCTTCCACTTGTTCGCCATGATCCGTGCCTATAATAGTCATTCCAGTTTCCGAGACATCGTCTTCAAAATCGAGGGTGTCAGCCGAGGCGTTTGATGAGGATCCTGCAACACTAGAGAAGTCTAGAGTTGGAGCGCGTCGTCGAATAGCCAGAGATTCATCGAGTGCACCAGCAAGCGAAGAGTACGTGCTGACCGGAATAACAGGCCAAGTAGTGGACCCATGCAAACCTGCAGTCTGATGATCCAAAGAAGCCGTCGGCTTCTCTGCCATCTCGACCTTCCCTCCAGCACCAACTTGAGCCCGAGGAGCAGCGCCAGGAGTAGCCGAAGGAGAATCCGTAGCAGCAGAAGCAGCAGTCTCAGCCATCCGTTCGAACCTTCTCAAAGCCTCAGGAATCATATATGTGGCCTGGGGTCGATGCAACTTCACTTCTCCCTGAACACAATACGGCCGAGTCCTAGGTGATGGCGACGACCTAGCGGACCTCTGCGGGCCTATCAAGGAAGGGGACATCATAGACCGATTCTCTTTGTCGCTTCGGGTGTGTCCACGCGTGTCCATAGATCGACGTTTCGGAGAGGATCCCGGAGGCTTCAGATTGTTCGAGACGTTGACGTCGATGTTGAAGGCTCCACCCAGGTGATCGTGTCCTCCGTGAGCGCCCTCGGCGTTCGAAGCGCTGTCGTTGACATTGACATCGCCAATAGAGTCCGACCAGCGAGCATACGTAGAAACAATCGGGTTCCAAGGCAACGTCGACGCGCCAGCATTACCAAACCTATCGGCGGAAGCGATAAATGGTCCCATCGTAAAATCGTCTTCAGAAAAAGACAACGTAATCTTGAGAGTTCGAGATGAGCGCATAGCGATGAGCGATGTCGATTTCGAGCAAGTTCAAGCGAGTGGATGGGATGCTTTTAAGGCGAGCCAGAGGAGGGTTTATATACTATTGGCCACAATTGTCGTCGTCATGATGGATGTGCCACTGGAAAGTGGCCCATGGTAGCGCCAGACATTGTAGTGGAGGGAACAACCCAGTTTGGAGCAACTTCCCGAGACATTGTCTGAAACATGACTCTCCCAATCCAAAAACGGACATGGGCCAAGAAAGGACATAGGCAGAGCAAAGCAAAGACGACTGAAAATACCACGATTAAAATGTACATGCGAGTGCAGAGAATGCAGAAAATTAGCCTTTATACAAGCGACTCAAAGCGCCCATCGACAGAGCAAGCGCGAGCGCGAAGACATAGAAGACCCGTCCATCCTTATCATGCGAGCTGCCGGACAGGAAATTGCGGAGTGGCAGAAACACAAGGCCAACGAGAAAGTTGGCGACCCCTACAATGAGACGGCGGTTAGGAGATAAATCACCGCGTTAAACGAAAGGACAATGCAACGCACAGTTCAACGAAAGACCAACGGAAGATAGCGCCGAGACAGCCTAGATATGACAAGAGTTCACAAGGCGTAAGAACTTGAGAAACTTGCGTAAGTCGACTTACGTAGAACGGGGACACCTCTGGGATCATCACAAAAGGTACGGGTCCCAACCCACTCGCGAATGACCTTGGAGAAAATGTCGGACATATTGGTATGAGGCGAGAAGGAGAAACGACATACATGATGAAAGTAATAATAGCGATGCTTGATATGGTCACCAAGTTGGAGTTCAAGCCGAAACCTACAATAAGAAGGGATACGATAGCGCCGATGGTAGAGATGGTAAGAAGACGCCGTCGGCCCATTTTCTGGTGGACAAGGCCATCAGTGGGGCACGCAAGATGAGCATGTAGTGAACCCACCTCAATGAGGATAATGGGCGGGAACGTCATGAGAACATTGACAATAGTAATTCCCAGCGAGATGTAAGGACCAGAATCCGGTAGCGCCTTCGAGAGGATATCGTTGCTGTAATACAAAACTGAGACATCATTGAGCGGCGCACAAAGCGTACGGTACTTGGCCACAACGCACCAGCATTGACGCCAGAGACCTGTTGTGACAACATTGCAAGACAAACGATCATCAAAGGTTGCCTAAGCTCGGGCTTGGAAGCCAACTGGGTGACAGTAACAGTGGCTTCGCGGGGCTCATGCCTCCTAGCCTCGGCAACATCATCGTCTTCGACTGCATGGACACTTAGTAGGGGGTCCTTAGCCGTATTATCCGCTTCATCTTCATCGAACAAGGTGTCAGAAGCCTGTTCGTTCCTATGAGTAGAAGGCCCTGCTTCAGGGTCCCGAGTGGCCTCGCCCCACAATTTGCGCGATACGTGGCGTTTCTGCTCCAGGAGACCCTTGCCCCCAAGGTACGCAGGTGTTTCGCAAGCAAGAGAGCTGGTCACCAGTTGAGAAATGGCAAGGGCGCAGGAAGCGAATAGGACAGCACGCCAGGTGGTTGGGGTGGCGAGGTTGAGGCCTAGTAATTGGGTGACCATTATACCAAGGACAATAGAGAGTTGAGTGAGAACGCCTGGAACACAACTTGAGAAAGGTTCATCGTTGAGAAGAATGGTCGTCTCACCGACATTTCCACTGATAGCCGGAGGCGCGATCTCGGACAAGTATATAGGACCCACGCACAGACCAATTCCTGAGCCTACGCCGACAAGCATTCTGTAGGAAATTAACCATTGTTTCAGACCGTTGATTCAACGCGCAAGACGGACCTTCCAAAACCTAAGGAGCCTACCGAGCTCCCAATAGTCATAAGCGCAGTACCCAGGATGGTCAGGACTGCGCTGGCTTGCGTCGCGCCCTTCCTACCGTACTTCTCAGTGACAAAGTTAGCAGCCATACTCCCCAGAAGCCCTCCAATCGTGAACACAGATGTGACCGCCGAGAAGGTGAAGTCGTCCATCGGTATGCATGTTGGTAGTCGACTTGAGCCAGAGTCGAGTGCGTCGCGTTGTTTGCATGTTACGACGGCCTGTATTTGATTTAGGACAGATATGTGGTAGCCATACTGGAACGGAGTAACGAGTAGCCAGATGCAGACGGTCCAACCATACTTCGTGAAGGACTTCATTGAGAAGCGAGGCGCTGGCGAGGCGGCCATATACGAAATGGGACGCGAACATAGGGGCTACGCCTGGTTGACCAGCGACCACGACCACGACCACTAGCCACCAGGCCTAAGCACTCTCGAGTCTTTTATAAAGCATAATGGCACAAAAACTGACCATCTCTTCTCTATCCACGATACATGGCGATCCAGTGCGACGACGATGCTCATACTGTGGCCGATTGCCACCATCAAGACTCTGATTACCTACCCGACCCTCAACCTGGCCTTATTGACTACAGTAACCCAATCTTTAATAGTACGCACTTCTATCTGCTTCGAACCTTCCTCATATCTTATGCACCTCACTTGATAGTGAGGGGAACCGCGTTCGAGAGCAAATACTCGTCCTTAGCGGGTGCACTGGAGGAGCGCCCTCAGCGTGCAAAGCGACACCCCGAGACGACCTCAGATTCTCAAGTCTTGATTAGAGATACACATTCTCTCCCTGTCGTGGTTCGTCGCGTCAAGAAACTCAACGGCTCATCTCTGCTTGTCAAGGAAAATACCCCAACGGATCCGTTGCCCGTGAACCCAGACACCCATTCCNTTGCCTGTCCTGGTCCGTCGCGAGAAGAAGGCCGCTTTTCAGCCAGATCCCGAGCATCATGCACCTTCTACAGAAAAGCCTAAGGTCTCTGTGCCATCTGTGCTTAACGACGCTGAAAACCGCCCTGCTAAGCTTGCAAAACCTCACGAAGAAACTACCCAACCTGACGCCAGCGACTTCGATATTGACACTCCGGCCACCCATTCCGAACCACTGGCTCCTATTTCTTTCAACAGTGTCCAAAAATCAAACAAGAGGAAGAGAAAAGCCACCAAATCTGACTACGACCCCAAACGACCCGCGAAAATCATAAACACCCGAAGCCAAACCAAGAAATTGGCCATCCCTGAAACGCCCTCTGTGCCAGTGCCGACTAGGGTCCCTCCGACTTGCAAAGCAAAAATGAATGCCAAGTCCACTACGAAGGAGGCTGCGCTGATTGTGGCTACCAAGGGGCCCTCATCAGTTGACGGCATCGCCGACCAGCTAGCACGAACGAGCTTCTCTGATGTCGAACCTCTACCTTCGCCTCAATCTACCCCGCAGCAGACCAAATCAGCCAGCGCCCTGGCCACTCAACAGACTCAGGCTCATTAGGGCTGCTCAATTCTTTTCTCATCTCGTCGTCTCATCCCGTCTCGTCTCGTTTCGGTTGATCGAGCCCAGCCACCATCAAGGGTCCTCCCCCAAAAAGAAGGAATATCCATTTTTATCATTTAGTTCAAGCCACGACGTCGGAGCTTCAATTGCACTTGTGGATTCATCGGAATGCTTTGCTTCGCTCTCGCACTAAGTCCATCCTCCCAATCCAACAGTCAAGAACCCAGTCAAATGGTGGAGAAATCGAGTGGAGGTCTATCCCTATCTTACCATCCCCGCAACCTCGGTGGGAGTTGAGCAAATGTTCAGCCGGGGCCGTCTGGTATTATCACACATCCATAATTGTCCTTTTGTTCATCCGGAAAACTATCCTCGATCCCTCGCGTCTCTCCTGGATGTCTCCTACTTCATCCTTTGGCAAGCACTACGCGTCACTACGTAATACGGCCGTCTACCTCGTCTTCCTAGTTTTCAAATTCTAGAATGAATGAGTTCATGAAAGAGACGGTGAAGTTTAAGTATACCGTCATTAAAAAGGCATTGCAATTTTGTAGATTCAAGGGAACACATCGACATCTCGCTGGAGAACTCATGAAATGGCATAGAGCCGAAAGCAAACAGTCTTCTTGAATGCAGGCGTTGACGCGTGACAGACCTTATCCAGTGCGAATGGCTGTCGTGCGTCTCACAGTATCAGGTACCGCCAAATTCATGCCCTCCTCTCGTTATATCAAGTCAAATCAAAGTAGAATTCATGCATTTCTACAAATGCTGGCCCCTGATATCTCCTGATTATAGCCCTTGTCCTGGTGAAGCGCAAAATTAAAAATACAATTCATTATAGCTTGATATACATAGGATAGACAATGTGGAGTTGAATGAGCCCCGGTTCGAGGAAATCGAGCAACGGGAAGATACTGTTATAATTCTCCCCAAAATGCGAGCCCCTGTACACCGACTTATGGTAAATCTCCCAACTCCCAAGGGCAAACCCGACACTTGTACGTCCTTACCCTCTTACCTGGGTAGGGGCTTTTAAGGGTAAGGGTAGGGGTTGAATGAGGCCTTGCGGGAGGGGATGAGGGAGTGATACATCCTCGAGCGCGTTCGACGATCAACGTAATTTGGACTCAATTCGATCTCCGAAGCTCCGGCACCATCAGGCATCTCTCATTCAAGGTCAGAGCCTACATGCGGAAGGACCCTTGATGGTGGCTGGGCTCGATCGACCGAAACGAGACGAGACGAAGTGAGACGACGAGATGAGAAAAGAATTGAGCAGCCCTATTCTTTCGACTTGGATTCCGCACCCTCACCTCAATCTTCGACATGGCAATCTGATTTCGCTGGTGCCACCGTGGCAAATTTCCCATATCAACAGACTCGGGCGTATCCCTCCGACGTCGACTTCTTTTTCCCTTACGCGCATCTCTTCGACGAAGATGGTCTGCCCTTCCCAGCTTGAACGTCAACCTGTCTTCGAGACGTATCTATCACTCATGTATCACTGTGTAGCATCATATCATTTCATGTATGTAAAGAGCGTCATCAAAATGAATGTACATGGACTTAATCTAAGGAGCACGGAAAGTGATCTCTTTTCCGTTCTTGCTCTTCTTCGTGACTTTGCCAGAGTAAGCCCACTGAAACGAAAGCACACCTCGGTAAGTACGAAAGTTTGACCACGAGAAAGAGTGTCTTACGTTGAGGTAGCCTCCGTCACCCTTGCGGATGAAGGTACCAGCTTTGAGGTTATATATTTCATAACTAAAACCATGTCAATCCTCGAAGAAAAATCAAAGGCTTCGAAAAAACCTACCCAATGGTTCCACCAAACTTGACATCGAACTCTTCATGTCTATGATCCCAGTCCTTTCCTTTTTGGCCTTTGAACTTGGTCTCATGCTTCGTATGGCAGACGACCCAGTTGTAACTTGGGTACTTCTTGCGCATCTCTCTGACAAGATGGAGGGTGAACTCGCCACGAGCCTGTCCAGCCAAAGCAACCAACATCAGACACGCGGTGAATACGTCACAGCATAGACATACCTTCTTGTCGGCTTTGATGAGGTTCTTGATCCCCTTGACTATGCTTTTGATTCCTTGAATCGCAAGCCTAGCGACGGCAGCAGGATTTCGTGCCTCAAGCGAATGCTGAGACTCTCCATAGTCTTCATACCCGCGACCTTCCACAATGTCCATTTCTCGGATCGCGAACATTGGCATAAACTCGGTCCCATTTGCGACATCGCGGGCTTCGAGGGCAGCGTCGATGTCCATGTTGTCGACCAAGTTCTGAGAGGCCACGCAAGTAACATAGGACAGTAACAAGACCGGAAGGACGAAGGAAGTAAGGAATCGACGGGGAAACATGGTTAAAGGGGTAGTTTGCTAGGGGAGATGGAGAGACTAGGGGTTGTAGATGGTACCGGACCTTCTACGTGTGGATGTTGGGACGTGGCCTGCACGATATGGAGTTCGTTCCTACCCCACTGATCTCATTTATACTTAGAAGCGTATAGAGAGATATCCCCAAAGGACAGAGAGCGCCGATGATGTGAAACACTTTGCTCAAACATGGAGTTAGGTCGTAAGCGCGTGTGTCGCGTCGTGGGCAAGACGATCTTGGCATGGCCGAAACATTGTCAATCTCATAGGGACTCTGCAATGCACAGATAACCAATTCATAAAACATGGATGATTAAGACATGCCTGGATACAGCCCTACAGAACCAATAGCCACAGAACCAACAACCTCCTTCGACGGATGCCGACCAATGAGGCATGACCGGTGACCAGTGACCCGCTATCTAGGATGTTAGCGATGAATGGATGGAAGAGAGAAATAAAGATAGACGCGTTCGAGTGAAGAGATGACCTAGCCTTGATAACTTATGATAGTGCTTATGATAGCGGGGGGTAGCAGCGAAAGCAGTGACGGTTACAACGTCCGTGTTCGTTTTGAAGCTAAGTCCGGAAGTAAGAGCAGATTCTAATCAGATAGCTCGATATCACTCACATGGCGATTCTGGCGAGGATTGGTCCAGATCGAGTTCATTGGTCTCCAGTTCTACCTCGTCATGACTACGTTTCATGGAATTTTTGCTGCTGATGGTGGTAGTCGAGGACTCTATCGACAGAGTTTCTTGGTCGTCCCATGTAGTATCAACCTCGCCTTCGGCATCAAGCTCATGGTCCCACTCGCCGAAGTCATCTGTCTCAGCAAGCTCTAGAGCAGAGGGTTAGCACGAGGAAATCCTGAAACTTAGGGATTTGTGACAAACCAAGCTCGTCCGTGTTATTTTGCAGCGGAGCTTCGGAGACCTCGTCACCTTCTAGTGTTGATGTTATATTAGGATCTACTAGCAGGTCAGCGAACGATTCAAGCGGAACGCACAAAGTCCACAGACCTATGGTATCTGTTGAAGTCTCATCGAGGGGTAAGTTTGACTCATGGTGTTCGATATCATGGTGCTCGATAGACTCGTCCACTACAATGAGCCATAGTAAGAGGCAAGTTCCTCTGACAAAATGGGAGGGATCGGGCTTACCGACGTCACTGGCGAGTTCTTCGGGGGCAATGGTAATGGGGTTAAGAGGTGAATGACCTTCCTCGGCTGGTTCATTCGACTCAACGTAATCCCCAGATTCGACCAATAATTGTTGAATATCTTCTTCGTCGTCAGGAAGTTCTGGGTATTCTTCATATTCCTCCTGAGGTTCCGAGGTATCGTCGTTGTCAGCGGCTTCGGCCTCCGGTTCTACGGCGGCACTGGATCCAGCCTCAATATCGGTGCTGTGGTGAATCGATTCTTCGTCTAACTGGGCCTCAGGTTGCTCGTTATTCTCATCGTCATCGTCGGGGAGTTCTGGGTACGCGACGTCTTCCGGGGCGTCGTCTTCGTCATTGTTGTGGTCAGTCTGAGGCTCACCGATTGCATTGATGCTCTCAACGTGGGACAATGATTCGTTGTGGCTTGACTCCTCCGGGCGATCATCATGTTCAGGCTCATCCTCGTGAGCTTCGGGCTGATAATCTACGGGAAGCTGATCAGAGGATTCCCCTTGAACGAGATCTGATGGTGGTAGTGATTCTAACACAGAAAACAGTTGAGATATGAGATATGAGGGAAACAAGGATGCGTGTACTACCTTTGACTGTAAGGGTTTCAGAGCTGTCCCCGGATTCACGGGATAAGTGAAGACGGGAAACTTGTTCTTGAAGTTGATGATAACGGGTGATGAATCTGGGAACGATAGTATATAACCTCAAGCGAAGAGGTCCTGCAAGATCAGAACCGTCGTGGATGACATTCAGATCATGCAAGGTAACCTCTCGTGAAAAGTAGTTGTCCTGAAGGGTTCAAGTCAGTATTAGGATACATGGGTAGCTTCAATGAACAGACCTCGGATATGGATAATTGGAGATCATATGCGTCTAAGGCAAGTTCTCCTTCGCCAAGAGTAGCTACGAGTTGTTCTTGTCGAAGAGCTTCGAAGACTGTTGCAATAGGCTCGTAGTAAAGCGTCGGATGGTGCTGCAGAAGGACAGGAGACGAAGGCGATGTAGGCTCTCCAGTCGGAGAGGATGGAGTCCCGGATCGTGAAGACGGGTGGTTGAACAAAAACACCTCAGCTACAATTGGAGACGACAAGGAAACAAGCACAGGCGGTGGAGGGTCAATATAGACCCCTTCGGAAATCTCATGTGGATCTCCAGAGCCTTCTCTCTCCAAGACACTCGTAGTGGCTGCTGATGGATCCGCCGAAGAAACATCCGTAGCCTCGGGCACTTCGAGCGCAATGGGATCATGGGTTGCGTCTTCAGATGCAACGAGTTCGGGATGCAACGTAGAATCAGATAATGGTTGGGCTGCGGATTCCGCATTGTATGCAGCAGCTGAGACATCCTCAGTAACGTCAGTATGACCACTAACRGGCTCTGGTRGATTCAAGTCGACGTTATCACCAAGAGMGTCTTCGACGATGTGATGATGATGATTTTCAACTGGTTCAGAAGGCGCCGTGGTCTGGTCTTCTAGTAAAGCAGTCACTTCGTCAGAATGTGACACTTGTGTAGCAGAGGTGACGAGGGGTGACTGCGTAGCGAGAGGAGTGGGTGTGAATGTCGATTCATCGACAGCGACTGGTATAGGTAGTTCGAATTGAGGAACTACAGGGAATTCCGGCGAGACGCTGGGTAACGACGCGGAGGGCTCGAATTCCGGCACGATGGCTGATGACTGCAAAGGTATGGGTGCATCATAGAGCTGGGTCAGGTTGGCGTCCTCGACCTCCACGTCGTGCATGTCTACAGCTTCTGATGAGTACGGCGCCGCTTCATCAGTCATCTCGTATTCCTCCAAAACCTCCTCCTGAAATGCTTCCATCTCGACCTCGACGGTGGTGTCTTCAGTAAAAGTTTCGTCCTCCATGGGTTCTTCATTCATCCATGGGTCTGACGAAGGATGCATAGCGACGTCTGCGTCGTTTTGATAGTCTAGCATTGGCGCGTCGTATGTTTCCAGCATGGTGGTGGACATTGGGGGAAGGGTGAAAGAACTGGTCACAAACGTTGTCCAAGTTAGGAGACCTTAGGGCAGGTCCCTCTTAACCCCAGCGCACAGACCAGCTGCTCTCCTCGTCGGACGTCCTCTTCGTTCCACTGACGCGATGGAAGCTATGCATGCCGCCGACACGGAGTATCTCGTACGAAAATCAATGTCCTCTGGCTACCGAATCTTCTCTTTAGTGACCCCGCCTTTGTATACCGCGTTCGTCCTCTCCAGACGCGGACGGGGTGCCTTTTCCATCAACAAGTTGCTTCGAGCGACATGGGTCTGTGGCGCTGCTGGTAAGCTCATCTATTTGGATACATTGCTTAAAGGCTATCTTAACACAGTGGTACTTCAGGCTGCGTGGCAGGAGGTACATTTGAATACGTCCGTTCAGCCTACTCAAATGAAGACGTCGTAAGGACTCGGAGGCTTCATAGGGCTTACAATGTACATCCTCACGTCACATCACTTCAATATACACCTTCTTACTTGTTTTCTTCATAAAGACAGCCATAATCAGGGCCGAGGACCACGCAACAATTGGGGGGCTGCTCTTCGTCTTACTGACACCAGCCATCTTCTGGAAGCAAGCCAAAATCGTTCACCGTGAGTTTACTTGCACGTTTCCCGTGTGGTACACTTGCTCATTATACCGCTGTCTAGTCATATTGGGCGGCGCAGGGATCGGCTCAGGGATCGGCAGTTGCGTTCACTACGCAAAAACATTGACTGGTGACACACCACCTAAAGCCGTGGTACCAACAACACCGGGTCCTGTCGTTCAAGAATCATGACCTCTTTCGATTCGGTTTCATGTTAGATACACATCATCATAATCTCATGCTGGACCTTCACTGCTGTCTGCCTTCATCCTTCAAGCGACCATCGACTTCCGGCCTGATGATCAAGAGGGCGTCGTCTGCCTTTCTCTGACCCTCCTCCGCTTTCCATTTTTGACATTCGCCCTTTCTCACCATCTCGCCGTCGAAGGGATCGATCCCGCTCATATGTTCGTTCATAGTCACATTCATCTGGGTCCGGTAATGGCTCTTTGACCGCGACCAATGAAGTGCCAAGCTTGCAGCTTTCCTCCACTTCAGCAATGCGGGTGTCTCGATTCCCCTCTTCTTGCGAATATTATGGGCTTCTTGGCGTTTTTGCTCGTGACTGATTGCATTTCGTGTGGAAGCGGCGAACTGGGCGAACGCAGAGTCATCATTTGTGTGGGCCATCTTGTTTACGAATTGTGAACCTAGTACGGSYATAAGAACGAACCTCTTGCGTTRTTGACAATAMATYSCTTACCRAGCAAATATCTTCTGACRATTGTRCTCATCATYTGGCCACACTCGTCGTCAACAAGGAACYTRTGCCCCAAAAGCGGTAGGAATCCATCATGACCTTCCGCCATATACTGTCKGGTGACGACTTTGTACTGTCTTCCGTCCTTCGTCCTCTCTACAGGCTCTCCRTCCGCGAGTTCGTGTATACTTCCCGGTTGAGATGCATGACCGTGGTCACTCTCATCCACCTCATTCACCAACCAAACCCCGAGGACCCGTTGACCTGGAGGCTTTCGCGAATCCCAAGACACTCGGAAGCCAGAAACTACYGGGAAACGTCCCTCCTGTGCCGGCCACGTCGACAAAGCCGCTTCGAGAGARTCCCAGATAGCCTGGCCATCAAGCTCTAGAACGACAAGCGGATCCTCAAAGGGAAGAATYTCAGTAATGTCGCCCAGTGTAATGATACCTGCRTAGARYCAWTCAGATCACWGSCAAAGGGACYGCGAGATRRYACCKYACCAGGGCCRTAYGTAGARTCTCCTCGYAAYGTCCCAGCRCATATGAAGACACCATCTGAGCCGCCACARCCTTGAAGGCATAGCGCATCGTCGTACGCATGTCGGACGACGTCAGCAAACCAATTCGATGATGCACACTGGTGGGTGCGTTAACCCGACACNTCCRGCMACCCRATTACACGCGYAACTCACTTCCRTAGTTCGTATRAATTGCGACCKCAARTCAAGGATGACTTCGCTCTTGCACACYGGTGCTTTCAAGGTTGAGCCCACAGAGGATAGGATCTTGTCCACGATTGCAACCATATTTTGTGATTTATCYGACCCAGGCTTGGTTTCGTGTCGGATRCCTATTATCAT